>PNEQ01079952.1:0-78057 GCA_003012365.1 Medauroidea extradentata | reverse complement strand
GCAGGGCAAGTTGTGGTAATGTTTGTGACGTGCGGGCTTAACGCGCCGCTACATAAACACGTGACAAAGTGGTGAACACGAAAACTGATCCATGCTAAATTCAGGCAAACTGATATCATTTGTAGACTCTACAGATTTTCTAGAGACCTACAGACATCATGAGAATAAACGTTCTTCTTTTTAATTTTTCTATGAGTGAATGATGTTTTTGATTAGGGCAGTAGGACGCTATGCCAAAGCCCACCAAAATCGTCATCGTATTATTTTGTTACGTCTTACAAAATAATACTTAAGTAGACTTTCAGTCACATTTACAATGCCTACAATTTAAGTACTTTTTCCAATATTGCTTTTATATTATTCGTTATTGCTTTCCTGTGTATTGTTGCGTTTGTAAGTGTAATTCTGAACACGCCCTATACAAACTGGCAGTTATTAACTAAGGGCAGACGAGTATTAATAATTGTTTTTGTAATTTTGGATGATATTCTGGAATGAGTTTTTACTTTAGTTTAGCTTGTAAGAGCTTAACCACCAAGTCTGGCGGGAACGCGGGCTACCGTGTCCTCCCTCCAGACGCCATGTCAGTTAGTCTTTGCCTGATCACCGAAGCATTAAGTCGCGCGTGGAGGACGTTCCCGTCTCCCTGAGGTCCAACCTATTAGGATCAAGTCTTTTTAGTTTTCAATAGCTTATCAGTAATGTACTGGAACCTTTTCTTTTTTTTTGCATGGCCTCAGGGATTGACACGCGGTCGGGGAGAGCTCTTTCAAGACCAGTTTAAGGATTTCACGTATTTTTCCATTGTTGGCTTCGCGCCACTTTCACCGCTTATGAGTGCTACGGGCGAGAACAGTAGCGTGGTACATGGTGGTCCGCTCTAGGATGAGTGACCACAATAAACAGTACCTTAAGAGTCATCTGTATCTTCAACATTCATTTCAGTAGTGGTAGTGGCTGTCTCTCAACAGCACACGCCGAGGACGCTGCAGCAGCTTCGAGGGACGACGCTACTCTCTACACACGCCGTCGGAGTCAGGACAGGAAGGCCCATGGTCGCCGACCCACTCACCCACACCAACAGTTAAAAGCCGGGCAACTTTACACTGTGACATCCCACCTGACACGACCCAGAGGCGTCATATGGCTTTCCCAACTAGGGGCCTTCACTCTACATCAAGTAAGTAGCATTTGTCGGCGCCCATCTTCTAACATTTTCCCGCTAAAATCGCATTTTCCACTATTGCTATTGTTGGCTACGCCACCCCTAAATCCAAAATTTCTCTAAAAATTCTTCTTCTGGACATTGTTTTGACCTTTCGCCGCTTAAAACCGGCATCTTTATCAAATCCAAACTCCTTTCGTAAGCCCTGTGCCCGTGAAGACGTCGGAGCACACGGAGGAAACCCGCCGTTACTGCAGTCCTACCTACTACTGCAGACCAAGATCATCGGCCGTACGAATCGGTGAGAACCCCTACGGACGAGGGGACAGCCGTGTCGCGATGTTCAAGGTTGAGGACTTTGTGGGTCAGAATGCCGCGAGTGTGGACTGGCAGACAACAAACGGTGTCGCGGAACCATTGTGCAGGAACTGTGTGCGACCATTAGTAGACAATGACCTGTTTACGTATGTCAGATCCAACGAAGCATGCAAGTGCAGTGACGTGCGTGTTGCAAACAAAGTTTGTGCCGAGCGAAGGGCTATCGATCAGGACTTAAGCAACAATGCCCTAGTGCACTTGTCCAATGGTGAGCGTACAAGACTCTGTGTTAAGTGCGTGAGACCCTATCAGGACAATGCCGCATCTCGGGGAAGTGAACATTGTGGTCAATGTACAGACGTAGGGCCGACAATATTGCATCAGCCTACTTTCAAACAAAGACTAAACAAGTTCACGTACGTCGAGTGGTGCGATGGACTGGGTGAAGTATCGCTTGCGTGCCGCAAGTGCCGACTACCATTTCACAAACAATGCCTAACAGCACGCGAAAGGCAAACTGTGAAAACAGACAGTTTTTTCGCATGTGACCGTTGTTACCCGCCGAAACCCGTTGAACGAGTCGTCACGAGACCAGCCGCGACAACCGCGTTTACCGCGAACTCCGTGATAGCAGCATCTACCGTGTCGGATGTGTCGTTGGCAAGAACCACGTCCTGGGTAGAGGAGAACTGTACGGGGATGTCGTGTGATGTGACATTTGGACAGCCACGTGCTACCAGTACACTACAACAACAATGTGGAGCGAGTGTGCACGAACCACGTGGCAACGCAAGCGAGTGAGGTGCGCGGGAACACTAGGCCCGCCCCTCCTTCCCCTCTCCAGAGCGCGCCCAGCTGGCCGCACGTGACGTCACAACACCGCGCGACCCAGCTGCGTGCCGGCCAAGGTCAACGGAGCGGTGGCGCACGCAACAGCTGATCGTGCCCGACTTCTCCACATGGTACGCGTGTGCGGGAGCACACATGACACCTGGCAAGTTCCAGTCGCTACCGTCCTTCACGGGATTGCCGACCGAGGACCCCGCAGCTTTTCTGCTAGACTGCAGCGCTATGGAGTCGGGACAGCGGACTGGCCGAGCTGCGTGGGAGGCTGTTTACAAGGTGAGGCAGACGTGGTACGAGTTTAGTTCCGCTTTTGAGCGCCGTTTTGGCGGCACATTCACCTCATTGCAAACCCGCAGTAAATTGCTTCTCGCAGAACAGCAGGGTAATGAATCACTTTGCACGTTCTTTACCAATAAAATAAACATGTTAAAGAGGTACTATTCGCAAATGTCCACTCGAGAAATTCTAGAGGTTGTTGCCTCTACAGTTCAAGCCAAATTCAGGAGTGCTCTGGCTTCCCTGATACATGTAAGCGAGGATGATTTTCTCCGCTCAGTAGTCATTCTAGAGAAAACTGTGAATGAGGAAACACCATGGCGTGACCGTGACCTAGTGTTCCAGTTCTCAGCTAACATTCAAATAAACCCAAGGTTTAATAAGGGAACAGAACGGAATGGTGAACGAACCATACCAGAAAGCAATGCTGCCAAAAGTCAGGTAAGGAACAATTTTAAAACAAACAAGTACCAAGTCGACTACACCAAACCCCCCAAACACCCGTGCCACTTCTGCGAGGGGGAGGTTTACCATTGGCATATTCATTGTCCCAACAAGGCTGCTGGCAAACCAATGTTGTCACTGCCGGGAAACGGGAAGTCGGGGTAAGAGGGCCGGACACTACTCTTACCCCAGGTTATGAAAATTTACCCGAACAAACACAACCAGCAAACTTACAAAACGCCAACCATGCCCAACAGTTTTCTATTGTTCAGTGTAATAATGTGCATATTAAGGAAGTGTCAAGTGTACCTATTGTTAGTGAATCATGTCAACAAAGTGTCACTATGTCCGAAGTAAACACCGCTGAACTAAGCGCGAGCAATATGTATAATAATAACAATAGTACCAACTGCACTATTTTACCACGAGCTGAATGCAAATAGACACCACAGCAGATCATGTTGAGCAACATTCAGAATATAAATCAGAGTATGCTACGAACTTCAGTAGTACTGAATGGCCATAGGTGCCGTGCGCTGATAGACACCGCGGCGTCTCATAATTTTGTTCGCCCTCATTTTGTGGACACTAACAAACTACAAACAGTTACTCGCACTTTCCAGTTGGCAACAAACGAACAGACGGGCGAGGCAGTGGGCGAAGCCGAAATTTCCGTTACTATCCGGCACATCACAACAATCACACGTGCTTACGTCACGTCGGAACTCAGGGAAGACGTCATCCTAGGGATACCGTGGCTAACAGAACAGAATACAGTCGTTGAGCCTGCAGCGCGCAGAATACACTTTGGGCAGCGTGAATGAAGAACAGTCTATAATCTAGATGCAAAACCGGAACAGCCAACCACACCGGTGCTGTTGGACGACCTAGATCACGATGTTCCGGAGGAATTCCGTGAAGTATTCCAGCGCATACTCGACGAACATAGAGATGTTTTTGCCGCAACAGACCCCTTAAAACGCACAGACGTGACACAGCACTGAATACCGTTGACCAGTAATGAAGCAGTGTACTCACCACCACACAGTTACCAACCACATCAATGCCACATTATTAAGGAGCAGATCCAGAAAATGTTAGCGGAGGGTATTATTGAACCAACATACAGTAAATATAATTCAGCCATAACTTTAGCGCCAAAAAAGGATGGCTCGTGGCGTTTTTGCGTGGATTTTAGGCCGCTGAATCAGATTACCCAGAATTCACCACCACCGTACATACAGATCAAAGGCGCACTAGGAGCCTTAGGGCGTGCAAAAATTCTGTCATCCCTCGATCTACGGAGCAGGTATTGGCAAGTGCCGGTGGATCCCGCAGACAGACACAAGACCGCATTCACCGCACCGGACCGCAGGAGGTTTCAGTTCTGCGCAATGCCATTTGGGCTGAAATGCACACCTTCAACTTTTCAAAATCTGATGGTAAATGTTCTGGATGGATATATTGGGGATTTTGCTCTAGCCTACCTCGATGATGT
Source organism: Medauroidea extradentata (assembly GCA_003012365.1). Classification (NCBI taxonomy): domain Eukaryota; kingdom Metazoa; phylum Arthropoda; class Insecta; order Phasmatodea; family Phasmatidae; genus Medauroidea; species Medauroidea extradentata. The sequence goes on along the minus strand of PNEQ01079952.1, from coordinate 73,510 downwards.
TGTGGTCTGGTCGGAAACCTGGGAGGATCACGTACATCACCTATCTTTAGTACTTGAGCGACTGGCCACATACGGCCTTACGAGCGCTAACCATAAGTGCCACATCGGCAAAACCTTCATCAAGTTCCTAGGCCACTTGGTAGATGAAGAGGCAGCAGACCTACCCCAGACCAAGTAGAGCTCATCAACAGTCAAGCCATACCCCGTACACGCAAACAGTTGCATAAATTTTTTGGACTCATTAATTGGTTAAGAGACTTCATACAAAATTTTGCAATCATCACAGCGCCACTGACAGAGTTACTATCACCTGCCAAACCCTTCCGCTGGTCAGCCGAGCACCAGAAAAGTTTCGACACCATCAAAAAGAAATTTGCAGAGTGCCCTAGGCTTGCAAGGCACGACCCAAACCCCCATCTATACTTGCAGACTGATGCGAGCGAACTAGGTCTAGGCGCCGTCCTATACCAATACGGAGACAACGACGAGAGGCGGATCATTGACTTCAGCAGTGCCAAATTTGGGGCAGTTGAGCGTCGCTATGACGTCAATGAACGTGAATGCCTCGCGGTCGTTTGGGCCGTAAAACGATATCGGCAGTTCCTCGAATATCAGCGTTTTACCCTCAGAACTGACATCCGTTGTCTCGTGTGGCTTCACGCAATGAAAGAGGCCTGGAGTAAGCTTACCCGCTGGGCCCTATTGTTGCAGTCCTTCGACTTAGAGGTACAACATGTACCTGGGGCTGAAAACGAGCTTGCAGACTCATTGTCACGTGCCCCGCTTGACATCTTCGCGCACGACGAAGGAGAGTGGGACGAGATCCTTCCACCCACGAGACAAAACGAGCAGACAAAAGCAGGCGAGGTCCCTAGGTGCAACGCTGTAACGGTTACGAGCGAGCTCACGTTAGAATGTCTCAAAGAACGCGTCCTAGCCGCACAACAACAATGCCAGGAGACCTGGAGACAGATAGAGAAGTGCGGCAAGAGCGAGGTGCGACATTACCGTGTCGTCGACGGTCAGCTCCAGATTGAGTGCCCCAAATCCAAGCCGGCGTGGAAACTTTACGTACCGACGGCTGAACGCGTCAAGGTGATAGAATTTGCACACGATAGTCCCTGGGCAGGACACCCGGGTGGCACACAGACACTGACTAACCTCAGACGCCATTTCCACTGGCCAGGAGCAGCTAAACAAACACGCGAGTACGTCCGCCATTGCAAGCACTGCAACCATGTCAAGAGTCAAAGTGCGGACGGACAGCAGCAACAACAGCCCCGAACACCAAAAATCCCTATGGATACCGTAGCCCTCGACCTGATGGGTCCATATCCAAAGAGCAAAGGCGGCAAGCGCTTCATACTAGTGGTAACCGACCTCTACACTAGGTGGGTGGAGGCCTATGCTATCTCTAGTGCGTGCACACCAACAATCAAGAGTGCCCTTGAGAAAGAATTTTTCAGCAGGTGGGTCTACCCACGGGTACTATTAACGGATAACGGTACTCAATTCACGGGTCACAGGTGGCGAGACTGCTGTACCCAGTGGGGGGGTGTTACATCATACCACAGCCGCATACCATCCGCGAGCCAACCCCACAGAACGGAGGAATCAAGAAATCAAGGTGCAACTCCGATTTCGAGTCAAAGGGGACCACACGAGTTGGGCAGAACACCTACCCGACATACTGTTTACCTTGCGCTCCCATGTGAATGCAGCAACGGGCTACTCTCCGGCAGAGATGCTGCAGGGGCGTAACCTCGCCTTACCCGGCGAAATGGCATGCTTCCCACCTGGGGAGAGCACAGCTGAGGAAAGCAGTGGCGAAAAACGAAATCGACGAAGGAGAAGGGAACAGCAAGTGCTGCTGCGACAGCGGAGGTACGCCGAACAAAGGTGCCCGAATGCTGCCAAGACACCACCACTGCTTCAACCCGGTCAGAAGGTGTATGCGAGAGCGCATCCTCAGTCGACGAGTAAACAAGCATTCTGTGCTGGGTTGGCATGTAAGTGGACCGGACCTCACACTGTTCTCAGGCAGGTTGGTAACACATGCTTCATCATCGGGGTAGGAAGATACACAAAAAAAGTCCACCGGGATGACCTACGTTTAGCAGAAGTCCGGCAATGTGAGCAGCGCGCTGATGAGGTGCCAGAACCGGGAAACACCCTGCCAGCACAGTCACCCACGTCCACTCATATCGAACAGACGTCAGCAACCCACTCGGCAAGTGGGGAACCACTCTCACGAGAGTGTTCAGCAACAGATAACCATGGACCCTTAGAAGAACGGGCAGGGGCAAACACACCCGATGTACCCGCTTTCTTGTCCTTGGATTCGCCACTATCTTCAACAACGGAGGAGACTAGTGCAGCTGAACAATCTGACGCGGGGGTTAGAAACAGACAGGATCAGCCAACTGACCCGGGGAACGTTCAAAGCCTAGAGGAGCCCACTACTGTCACCGACAGTGACCCTCAGACAGAAGTGGAAGAGCCAGAGGTGGGACATGCAGATCCCCCCAAAGCTAGCGTGGCTGAAACCCCACCTACCTTGGTCCTCCGAAGGCTACACGACAGCGTGGTCAGCGAGGCGGAAGGGGAGAACAGCGACGACAGCGTCTCCGGGACGCCACCCCGTCGCACACAGCTGCAGCGACGACAAGCACGTACTACCTGCACTGGCTGTGAGGCAGTGAAGCCTGCATGTCTACCCTATGTTTTGCGGTCCTGCAGGAGAAAAGGACGGGTCCCTCAGCTCCCTGACACGGTTCCGGATGGAGGGGCATCCAGCTCCCCCGCAGCTACGGGCGGTGAGGCACCGACGCAGTCAGCTGACCGGTCAGGTTGCCTACCCACACACCACCAGGTAGCAGCAAGTGCCAACCCGGCACGCGACCACAGCGGGCACTCCTCGAGTGACGTCCACAGCGAGCCAGCAGCGCAGCGGAGACAACGTCGGCAATGTCGTCCCAGGGCGGCTAACCCGGCAGCAGCATCCAGGATGGGTGCATATCATCTTCGGGCTCGTGAGCAACTCAGAGCCCCGAGTCGCTGGTACCACTATTGGCCAAACGGACGCCTGAGTGGAGGGCAGATGACGTGTGCCGCAGACGCCCGTTTGTCCGCTGGGCTACAGTGGCTCAGACGGCCGTAGACACGTGACCGCCTCCTTCACCACGGACGCTCCATCAGCCAGGCTTCACGTCTCTAGGAACGTGAATACCCTGCCCCGTGCCTATGGAGCTTCACCACCAGCCTCAAGGTAGCAATTTCCAGCTACGATTTTGAATGCCTGGCCAGCCATCATCTTCGTAGTAGGTGTTAATTTAATGGGAATTGCAGGGCAAGTTGTGGTAATGTTTGTGACGTGCGGGCTTAATGTGCCGCTACATAAACACATGACAAAGTGGTGAACACGAAAACTGATCCATGCTAAATTCAGGCAAACTGATATCATTTGTAGACTCTACAGATTTTCTAGAGACCTACAGACATCATGAGAATAAACGTTCTTCTTTTTAATTTTTCTATGAGTGAGTGATGTATTTGATTAGGGCAGTAGGACACTATGCCAAAGCCCACCAAAATCGTCATCGTATTATTTTGTTACATCTTACAAAATAATACTTAAGTAGACTTTCAGTCACATTTACAATGCCTACAATTTAAGTACTTTTTCAAATATTGCTTTTATATTATTCGTTATTGCTTTCCTGTGTATTGTTGCGTTTGTAAGTGTAATTCTGAACACGCCCTATACAGACTGGCAGTTATTAACTAAGGGCAGACGAGTATTAATAATTGTTTTTGTAATTTTGGATGATATTCTGGAATGAGTTTTTACTTTAGTTTAGCTTGTAAGAGCTTAACCACCAAGTCTGGCGGGAACGTGGGCTACCGTGTCCTCCCTCCAGACGCCATGTCAGTTAGTCTTCGTCTGATCACCGGAGCATTAAGTCGCGCGTGGAGGACGTTCCCGTCTCCCTGAGGTCCAACCTATTAGGATCAAGTCATTTTAGTTTTCAATAGCTTATCAGTAATGTACCGGAACCTTTTCTTTTTTTTTTTTGCATAGCCTCAGGGATTGACACGCAGTCGGGGAGAGCTCTTTCAAGACCAGTTTAAGGATATCACGTATTTTTCCATTGTTGGCTTCGTGCCACTTTCACCGCTTATGAGTGCTACGGGCGAGAACAGTAGCGTGGTACATGGTGGTCCGCTCGAGGACGAGTGACCACAATAAACCGTACATTAAGAGTCATCTGTATCTTCAACATTCATTTCAGTAGTGGCAGTGGATGTCTCTCAACAGCACACGACGAGGACGCTGCAGCAGCTTCGAGGGACGACGCTACTCTCTACACACGCAGTCGGAGTCAGGACAGGAAGGCCCATGGTCGCCGACCCACTCACCCACACCAACAGGTAAAAGCCAGGCAACTTTACACTGTGACATCCCACCTGACACGACCCAGAGGCGTCAACTCACAGATGCGTATATAAGCGATCAAGACTAAGAACATGCACATGCTGTGTGGGAGAAATTCGTTTGCAAAACTCTGATGAGCTACTCCGATATCTACTTGAAAACAGATGTTCTCCTACTTGCAGATGTATTTGAGAACTTTCGCAGTCTCTGCCTAGAAACATACGGACTGGACTGCATGCATTATGTAAGTTTGCCCGGATATGCATTCGATGCAATGCTGAAGGCAACATCAGTGAAGCTCGAACTTCTGACAGATTATGACATGTACTTGTATCTCGAGAGAGGTATTCGAGGGGGTGTGGCCCGGTGCGTGTAGCGACACTGTGTTTCTAACAACAAGTATGATGGTGAGAAATACAATCCTACTAAGCCAGAAACTTATCTATGGTACCTGGATGCTAATATCTTGTATTGTTGGGCTATGAGTCTGCTTCTACATTTAAGAAATTTCAAGTGGTCCAGTACCGACCTAGACATCATGAGTGTGCCGGACACTTCTCCTGTGGGATACATCATTGTATCTGATGTAATGTATCATCCTTAACTACACAAGGATCACAAAGATCTACCATTTCTGCCGATATACGAATGTCCTCCACGATCATCACAGGAGAAACTTATGACTACATTGATAGATAAGAAGAATTATATTGTTCACTATATTACGCTCAAACAAGCCGTTAGCCATGGACTTAAGATTGAAAAAATTCACAGTGTGTTGGAGTTTGAGCAAAGTGCCTGGCTAGAGCCATACATCCAGCTGAATACGGCTAGACGTGCAGCAGCAAAAAATGAGTTCGAGAAGGACTTTTACAAGCTGGCTAACAAAGCGGTCTATGGTAAGCTCATGGAAAATAAGCTCAACAGACAGAGAATGAGTCTTGTGTGTAATGAAAATTGACTCACAAACTAGTTGCTAAACCTGCCTTCAAAGACAGAATCATTTACACAGAAAACCTGTCGCTTGTGATACTTGAGAATGAAGCAATCTTGTTCGATAAGCCCATCTATGCAGGCCTTGCTGTACTTGATTTGTCAAAGTACTTATCTATCATTTCCACTATGATATAATGAATGCTAAGTACGGTGATGATTTGCAGTTGGCCTACATGGACACCGACAGTTTCATCTACGAGATACGAACGGGTGACTTTTATCCATTTTGAATTCGATACATCATCCTATCCTGTCAACCATCCATGCTACTCACCTAAAAACAAAATAGTTATAGGCAAATTCAAAGACGAATGTAATGGTGTGCCTATGACTGAGTTTGTAGGATTGCGAGCGAAGATGTATGCATACAGGTGCTGCGAGAATGTATGCAAAAAGGCCAAATGAATTCAGAAATGTGTGATCAAAAAGATAATTACCTTCCAGGACTGCATCAGAGCTCTGAAAAGAGAGAGAAGGCTATGCGAGTAACTGTACATAATATAAGATCACGGAAAAAGCAACTATATTCCGAGTGTAGCAACAAACTGGTGCTTATTTGGCTAGACGACAAGCGATGTGTGTGCGAAGATGGAGTAAACACTCTACCACATGGATAATCTAACTGAAGGTAAGTCATGTTCATTATACTATTTCTCTTCAGGTTTGTCACTTTATCATACTATTTCCTAACAAAATGTACTGAACATTTTTAATGTGATTAAACGTTTTTCTCTCCCGACAGTTTCCTGCATTCTGGCTATACCGAAACAGACTCCCCAATATGCTGAAACACAACACCCATACTGCCGGAGGACTGCAATAAAGAGAGATGTGGTAGACTACTAGCAGCTACTAGAAGAACACTGCAGAAATTACTAGAATCTCCATGACTACACTGCGAAAACAAGGAACACCGCCACATTGCTGAGTACAGTTACCAGTTAGACATGATGTCTCACAACATCTCGAGAACGACATTGAATAGAAATGTATACAAAATAATAAATTGACTAAATAAGATTCTCAAAATAATATATTTTGTTGTAATTTACTGTGAAAACATGTTTCCCACAAGCAAAGTTAATGAGTTCATTACTGTAAGTGTGAGGAAAAGGTAGAGTTAGTGCATGGCTAGGTGACAAAAGGCTACATTAATATATGTTGACTGGTACAAAATACTCTATATTTTGGTACAATGGTATTGTTATTTTCCTATTCCAACATAAGTTCGGTGTACAGTAGCGTAAATAAAATCATATAACTGATGAATTATCGGTTAAACACAACTAAGCACGCTTTAGTTAGTTTAAAAAGTACGTACACATAACATAAATTAAAATATTTCAGGGCCTAAATAAATAGTTATGAGCACCACCACCAGGGTAAAGTAGTTCCGACACCTATGGAAAAACATCAGATTTTTTATTGCAGAAAATAGTTACAATGGAAGATTAAGGAAAACAGTATTTCCAAGATCTAGATACAGACAAAACATTAAATAAAAAACATATACAATTACTTACATACAAGAAAAATACTTAAAACAAAGAACGAAAATTTTTGTGCTATACTAGAAATCGTATACCAAAGTTCAACACAGAAGAAAATGGCTCAAACCAAATATAATAAAACGAAAAACAGTCTTTAAAGGTCTAACACAGAAAAACTAACACAGAATATTCTAGAGGGAAGGAGAGGGAGAGAGAGCGGAAGGGAGAGTAAGAGAGAGGGAGTGTGAGAGAGAAAAAAGGATAACATAAGTATAAAACATTTATTCGAAAGGGAAAAATATTTAAAGAACAGAAATATGACATATAAAATGTTGAACACAAAACAAACTGACCATTCCTACTACACATTAGCAATAAAAAAATATTATCAACCATTTCAAAGTGAAACTTACATAAACGAAAGTAACACCATAAATGTTAATAAATTAAAAAAAAAAAAAAAAGAAACCAACTCACAGAACAGGTACAGGACAAAAATATACATTTCAAGAAGTCGAGCACGTGTAAAAGATAAAACATGATAAAAATACTTAAAATTTATAAAACTGGTTAAAAAAATTCTATTGGTCATATAAACGAAGGAAAAAAGTATTAGGTTAAAGAAAAAAACAAAGACAATGTTAGATATGTTACATGGTATGAGGTCAGGTTAGGTCAGGTTAAGTTATGATTTCAGCATTAAAACATATGTCACGCCACCCCCAGTCCGAAATCGAACCTCGGGTGAGTGAAGGGGATGAGAGGGGAAAGTGGTAGCTCTACCTGGCCAAAAGGGAAGAGGTAGATATGCTGCCACCACCTACCAATTAAAACAGCTGGTAGGAACTGTAATTGAGACTTCAATAAGGATGTTATATGGTAGCGAAGTCTCGTAGAGCGGCCTAGGCTGAGAGGCGGCGGGGAGGGTTCGTGTAAGGGTTTATACCTGTAGAGCAGGGTTATGTACGACGTTGGACAATCTTTATAATTTGCATACTGGCACAAACTGAATTATTATGCACTCAATAGTTCTCAACCAATTAAATTGTATTCCACGGCTAATTCATATGTTATTGTAATACTCTTAATACTATCACAGTTAATTTAACCTCAACCAAACAAATTACTTTTGCGGTTTTTCTTGGGTTGACTGGTGCGAGAATTCCCTCTTACTTATTCTCCTTATACTACATTAAATTAAACAGTAATCTTGCAGAGTTACTATAGGCTCCATCTCCCAACAGGTGTTATCCACGTCCTCTCAAACTTGAAGTCATATTAGTGACAGAAACATACTCTTATTATTTTTGTTGTCCTTTTAGGCACAAGGAATACCTTCACCTGAAAGTTGTGTGTTACCAAATCTCTTTGCAAACAAGTGGGACAACGGATCATTCTAAATAAAAGTTCACTGAATCACAATTGTGATACACATAACGAATAGTTTATAAAAACGTACACACAAATTAGAGCATAGTGGAGGGGAGTAAATTAGTATGTTATTTTTTTGCACTTGGTGTACGACCGGTTTTTACAGATTTAAATACATTAAATAAGAGGCCACTAATTGTGAGGCGTCTACGCCCTAGTGGTGAAGCACCAATAATAAATGAGAAAATGTTACTTTGGAATTTGAGACATTAACTATCGTAGTCTAGCAACACATAACACAGAAATTAGTTACTAAGGAAGGTAATTTTATTACCTTTTCGTCGAGGAAGGTTGGCTTAACAGTAACACGTTGGGTTCAGATTGGGGTGGATCCAGATTCGATCCCCGGTCCAGCCATCCTGACCTAGGTCTTCTATAGTTTCCCTATTTCTCTAGGTCATTCCAGGTGAATGCTGGTATGGAGTCCTTAAAAAATGTCACGGGCGATTCCTTCCCAACTAACCGTACATTGCCCAGTTGTGTGATTCCGTCTCTAATGACCTTGGCTGTTGACGAAATGTTAATCTCCACTCTACTCCTTATTGAATTCTCTCGAAGTTGCAATACTGAACAATAATAGTTTATATGAAATTTTTTGTGGTTTGCTTTAAATTCCCTGTAATTTCGTACTGAAGATTAATTTATTCACTCAGTATTTTTTGCCATATCCCGAGCGAGGTGACTTTTGATCTGCATTTGGCATGACCTGGATATAAATCCAAGTTCGTCCATTCCGATTTCGATTATCTGTGTTATCCCAACAGGATTCTGGGATGCCGCTTAATGAAAGCCAAGGCTGGCACGTTCCTTAGGTTCGTGAAGTCGCGTTATCGCTAATGGACGTGTGTATGTGCAATGCCAGAGATATATTATATTTACTGCATTGAGTAAAAGGGAGGTAGGGAGAACGTGACGTTGACTTCAGTGCGAGCCGTAAGTTCTATGTGACACCACACGCGAGCACCAGCTCTTGTCTCCTCGCACCTTATCAGTAGAAATCTTTAATTTATCTTCCCTCCTAAAGTACTTGACCAACTTTAAATATGAAAACTATTATGGATCCTTCTAATTAGTGGTCATATGAGTATTGGCAGATTTTTTTTCCGCAAAATTGTTACTTCGAAAAAAAAATTGAGAAAATTTTTTGGATGTGTTTTATTTAACATGCATTAAAATTAGAAACATTTGTATGGGTTTATAATGTACAACTTCGTTTTCAAGTCTTTAGGAGGAAAAAAAGTGCTTCCATTGAAAACATTGTGTTTGGAAATTGGTCAACACAAATAAAAAAATATAATATTCACAGATAAGTAATTTGTCATGAGTTACTGTTTGCAATGGTTTAACAACTAGATCGTCATAGACATTAATATACAAGTTTATGCGCAGTAAAACAGAAATACAATAATTGCCTTCTGAAATGCAATGATTTAGCTAAACATGTTATCATTAGAATAATTTACTTAAGCTTAAGTTAAGTTCATTGGCAGTGATATAACACTAGAATGTATTTTACAGCAGTGAAATAGTATGGGAGTTACAAAATTTAAAACAATTGACAAATTATTATATTTTGCCTTAGCCATATATTTCTACCGTGTAGTTAATTGAAATATGTAACAAAAATAAATTTTTTGTTTCATTTTAGGAGCTAATAGTTTTTTTTAAACCCACGTTTTTGGAGCTTGAAAATGGTTATGGAAACTAGTTGCCAAGTCCCTGCAGTACACTACAGGAGAGTTTCGAGGAACAATCAACTGAACAATTTACTTCGAGCAAAAACTAGAATTATAATTCCCGGAGATATGTAAGCTCGAGTATTTTAATTAATTATCCTTCAAATCTAATTATAATAGTTTATATTTATATAACACAGAAAAACCAACATGCAATATCCTAGAGGGAAGGAGAGGGAGAGAGAGCGGAAGGGAGAGTAAGAGAGAGGGAGTGTGAGAGAGAAAAATGGATAACATAAGTATAAAACACATATTCGAATGTGAAAAATATTTAAAGAACAGAAATATAACATATAAAATGTTGAACACAAAACAAACTGACCATTCTTTCTACACATTAGCAATATAAAAATATTATCAACCATTTCAAGGTGAAACTTACATATACGAAAGTAACACCATAAATGTTAATAAATTAAAAAAAAAAAAAAAGAAACCAACTCACAGAACAGGTACAGGACAAAAATATACATTTGAAGAAGTCGAGCATGTGTAAAAGCTAAAACATCATAAAAAATACTTAAAATTTATAAAACTGGTTAAAAAAGTTCTATTGGTCATATAAATGAAAGGAAAAAGTATTAGGTTAAAGAAAAAAACCGAGACAATGTTAGATATGTTACATGGTAGGAGGTCAGGTTAGGTCGTTAAGTTATGATTTCAGCATTAAAAACATATGTCACGCCACCCCCAGTCCGAAATCGAACCTCGGGTGAGTGAAGGGGATGAGAGGGGAAAGTGGTAGCTCTACCTGGCCAAAGGGGAAGAGGTAGATATGCTGCCACCACCTACCAATTAAAACAGCTGGTAGGAACTGTAATTGAGACTTCAATAAGGATGTTATATGGTAGCGAAGTCTCATAGAGCGGCCTAGGCTGAGAGGCGGTGGGGAGGGTTCGTGTAAGGGTTTATACCTGTTGAGCAGGGTTATGTACGACGTTGGACAATCTTTATAATTTGCATACTGGCACAAACTGAATTCATATGCACTCAATAGTTCTCAACCAATTAAATTGTATTCCACTGCTAATTCGTATGTTATTGTGAAACTCTTAATACTATCCCAGTTAATTTAACCTCAACCAAACAAATTACTTTTGCGGTTTTTCTTGGGTTGACTGGAGCGAGAATTCCCTCTTACTTATTCTCCTTAAACTACATTAAATTAAACAGTAATCTTGCAGAGTTACTCTAGGCTCCATCTCCCAACAGGTGTTATCCACGTCCTCTCAAACTTGAAGTCACATTAGTGACAGAAACATAAATTTTGTTGTCCTTTTAGGCACAAGCAATACCTTCACCTGAAAGTTGTGTGTTACCAAATCTCTTTGCAAACAAGTGGGACAACGGATCATTCTAAATAAAAGTTATATTTTTTAATCAACTAATTTATTACTTTAACTTGACAGTGATACGTCAATATGGCTCACTTAAATAACATTTAAAACAAGAATAACAATGGAATTAATAGCCAATCAATTAGTTTAATAAGTAACCTATAATTGAAATTCAAACATGAACTAGTGAATGAACGCGACCTGACGAATGTAGACTACTGAAGTTAAATTAAAATCAAGCTAGTTAATTTATGATCAACTTACATTCCGAAGTCAGGCTGCACATGCGGTTGGTGTTCCCGACCGGACCTCTTCTCCTGCAATCACGTCACGCAGAGTTCAACGAAGAGAAAGAGAATGAGTTCTCGAGCTCTAGCGCTCAAGTGTATATATTCGCGATCTGGTCGTCATATGATGGACTAACGAGATACAGAGGGGTGGTCATCGCCAAGAATTGACCTGACCTGGCCCGGACCGGCCAAGCTCCCGCATACGTTACGTAAAGATTTAATGAAAAAGTGTTTTTTCTGGCGTGCTCGCTTTGTCATGATATGGTGCAATGTGTGGCCTGACTCTTACTTGCGTCATATTCAGTCGGATATTACTTGATTATATGAGGCATATTTCTGGTCAACAACTCACCAGTATTTTTCCTCTGGTTATATCATCACATCGGGCTGTAAACACGTGGCCCGTTACAACACTCAGTAACACAAAATAGAATATCTTTCATAGTACAATAATTAAATTCAATTCTGGCCTCATAGTTAATAAACTCTTAAATAGGTAACTAATTCACGTCCGACCGAATGTGACAACTAATATGACTCATTTTAACAGGCGTAGGCCTGACTTAGCCCCCCAACTAAAATAAGGAACATTGCCTGCTGTTGGCACGTTCGTTTTCTATCACACGTTTTCGTCGCGTGCTGCAAAAGTCTGAAGGATAAGCTTCCTACTACAACTTCTATGGTTTATCTCTCTATAATAAAAATTAGTCACTTCTCGCTCTTATATACGCGCGGCATGAAAGAGTAAAGCATTAGGTCGTGATGCTGACCATATTTGAGATAAAATGTCTGTCGAACTCTTATCGCTCGCTGCTAGCTAACATCGCGGAGTGGCGCGCATGGGCGGTGCGGTGTCATAGGTCTCTCCGATAACTCAGCCTGCCCCAGCCGACAACCAAGCTAGTGCTCGAGACGAGTGCTTTTACAAGCATGGCTTTCGAGTTTCCGTCACCTTTTACAAGTGCCTGGGCTTCCCCCAGTCCGCACTTGCCAAACCACTGCAACAGTAGTTTTAAATCTGTATCTTTTATACTTTCTTTTCTCGCACTAAATGTGTCGCGCCCAACTACTTTTGAGCGTGATATACTTCTTCCACGGAATGCCGTGGCAAACGTCTAGTTGAAACTCAACCCTCATCTCAGCGAGCTACATTCGTCCAGGAATTGGCTGTCACGGTCGCCTATACTCCTCACTCATGCGACGCTTACTCTTTAGTGTTAACTTTTGGCAAATTATGTTTTTCATACCTCTTAATACTATAATTTATTTATTATTACAGATTCAATGCTTTTAATATCATCTCTCTAAATGAACTGTGATATTATCGCGATAGGTCAGCATCCCGGTTATAATTATGCACGTCCTTCAGAGTTATTTTTATGTAAATCAACATTTTTTAGGTTCACGTTCCTCCATCTTCTGAACATAGGTCTTTTCAACCTTAACATTACGACAGTGTAGTATTTCTGTAGCAAGAAATCATTTAAGAATCTATAAATCTGTGACTGTCGCAATCAACCTCACAACCATATAATTATATTACAAGCAATTAGTTTACGTTAACATATTTGATACTGTCTAGCTTCAACATTGCATAATACAATATTACTTATTACTTTCTGGACATCGTATGGTCTATACAATTATTCTCATCAAACTTTACCTCGTTTAAACTCTTCTTACTTGAAATTTAAAACTTCTCACTCATTTGCTTCGTTATTAATCTACATAACAAATTCTGGAAAGCTCAACATTGCTAATCCAGTCAATACATTGATACATGATCTAACAACAATATTTATCTTATCCTAAATTTCCCCTAATTTTCTACTAGCCAACCCAGGTTTCTGCTTTCTGGTTGGTTATCAACGTTTATTTATTCTGCGGTATTCCTTTCTTCTCCCGGCTCGTCTCTTCCTTCCTCTTCGTTTGTGCGGTTTTCCGTTGCCTGTCTTTCTTCCTCCCTCCTCCGTAGCTCTTGGTAACATTAGCGGTTGGCCTCTAACGCGATGTCTCTCCTTCGCTTTGATACGATGTATTTTCTGTAACACTTCCGAACATAATATAAGCCTACTGCTAAAAGAACAATATGCAATAACACTTGAAAAATGAAATACCCTGTGAGCATAGAAGCATGAGTTTCCCAGTTGTCTCTTAGTTTTAAATTCTTAGTTTTTCCTTAAACTCATTAAGAGAAATTCCATTTTCGGGGTAGTCAGACTGATTAAGCTCCTTCAGGATTTCAAAAAGAGCGTTGTTCACACTTTTACCTTCTACTTTAATAGATTCCAAATACAAAGTCAGAATATCGTTTACATTAGGAATATGTATCTGATTTGGAATCACATCTACTACAGTTTTTCCTGAAGAACGAGGTAATAGAGAAAATTCCTTACTGTGTAAATTACAACGAGGTTTAAGTTTCAAAATTCCTGCTCCTTGTAATGTCTTTGAATGTACTTTACTATTTTCGTCATTGCAACTTATTACTGTGTCGACTGCTTCCTTCACACTATACATCCATGAATTATTGTTACTTATTTTGTGCAATCGAGGACTAAAATCTTTTACCAACTGAACTTTGCAAGTACTTTTAATTGTTTCTGGGATACCCATAAACAATCCATACAAGCAGGATTTGCTCGCCTGACTTCTAACTGGCAACTCTGGTGGGCATATCCTAGTGAGCAGATTCTGGCATATACTTAAGTAAATTGAGTTCATTTCAATGAACGACAACCTATCGTTTGTAACAGCAAGATAATCGTTACTCGACCTTATCTCTATAAAATTTGTATTATCTTTACTTTTTGTTGGCAAGCTTACAGCTCTATAAAGATTAAAATATCTGTTCTGTGATTTTAGAGGCAGTTCGACATATAATCTTAAATGTGTTCCAATCGTGGCGGCATGAACTGATGCTAAATTATAGTAAGGATTAAATTCATCCGTCCTTATATTGGTGAGAAAAGACAAATCTGTCGGCAATACAATACTCTTTAATATTCTAGCCAGCTTGGAAGGGGGTATGAAATAAGATGATAATTTGCCTAAACTTGTCAAATCCAAAGCCTGTGTAAAAGAGTAACTTCTTCCCTTATATCGCTTAATATAGACTCAAAAGTTCTCATTGCGGAGCTAAGGTGGTAGACTACACTCAGCTGTCTATGCAAATTATATAACTCTGTCTTAAAAAGGTCTTGTAACTCTTCGAGTTTGTGATCAATTGTAATAGCGGCTATCGTTAACTTTTCTATCAACTTTTTATGATTATCTACAGTTTTATTAGTCTGATTTAAGAAAGTTATCTGATCCGATAATAAACTAACAATCTCATCGTCCCTGTGTGCAATTTTCTCAATTTTCTTATTAATTTCGATCAAATCATCTTCTGACAAAGTCCCGAACAAAAACTTTAAAATATTACCACCTACATTGATTAATCCTCTTTTGTTTCTCTTTTTCGGTTCCAATGTGTTTCGCATATCAACAATCAATTTGGATACTTTATTAGCTTGACGTTTAAGGACATCTATTTTTTGTGAAATTACTTCGCGAATACTTAATGTGTAGTTTCTAATTACTTCGTCCGAATCCTTAAGGTAATTTTCGCTTACATGATCGATGAAAAATATAAACTGCTGAACTGCTGAGTGCTAATAGCTCAAATCAATATTAACAACCACGTTCCACTTGTCTCCTGTTACCAATACATTATCCTCCTTAAGGAATACCAGGCCTCCATCTAGATCCTTGGAATCAGTTGTTGACACCTTCATTCTTGTAACCATCAGGAGGAGAGCACGAATCCACATCAGACTCATGGTGGTACTACTGTGAACACAGAAATTGTCATTAAACACTGTCAACTATCGACCTCCAAACATCCAAGGTAAACCTTCGACTGGACCTAAACTTCTCAGCGCATATCTAGGGTTTTCGCCGGCTAGAGGAGTATCTTGTGTGTCCGCCACTTGTGGGGTTGGTGGCCTGCATACGCGATAATCTTCCATATCAGTCAACATTAAAGGGTTCGTATCCTCTGCTGCTATTCTACCTTCTTCGCTAATTTCAACGGGTTCGTTCTCCGTTGTGAGTGAGATATTTTCTCCATATTCTCCCTTTTGTGTTAAATCTAGACCGGTATGTAATTTCAGCCGATTCACATGTACTAACTGTGACTTCATCCCATAAACTTCTTTAATTCTAAAATTTACTGGCGATGTTTGCTCAATTACCTGGTAATTAGGTATAAATTTTCTGTTTAAACCTCTCGGAACAACCTCATTTTTCAAATATACATTATTCCCTACTTGTATCATGACTGTCTTTGACTTCTTGTTGAACTGTACTTCTCTCGCGTCCACGGATTTACTGAGGTTTTCTCTTACTCCTTCGAAGGCATGTTGCAATCTTACTAATAACTCTTTCTCATAGTTTATATCAACTGCATAATTGACTTGACTTGGTTTTACAATATCGTCAAAAGGCAATGTTATGTCTCTTTCATGAACTAAAAAGAAGGGGGATTCTCCTGTAGTGCTGTGGGGTGTGCTTCTGTATGCTAAGAGGGCGTAAGGGACCCATTCGTCCCAGTCTTGTTGATCTTGACGAACAAAGTGTGACATCATTGTGATAAATGTCTGATAACTTCTCTCAACTTGCCCATTACAGGCGGGGTGATATGCGGTCGTTTGAAGTTTTTGAATTTTTAAAAGGAGACAAATTTCTTTCATTAACCTGGATGTGAAGTTGGTGCCACGGTCGGTAAGTAACTGGTCGGGGGTTCCATGATGTGTTACTATCTCTGACACAAATGCTTTTGCTACAGTCTCTGCCTTCTGGTCTGGTAGGCATATGGCTTCCGGATACTTGAAAAATGCATTGTTCCCTCTAGTTGAAGTGGGAAAAGGACCTACAATGTCCATGCTAACTCTTTGAAAAGGATGTGTCACTTCCCTAAATTTTTGCATGGATGCTGGCTTGTTATCTGGAGCTCTCTCTCTAACATTACAGGACATACAGCTTTTACAAAATTGCTCTATGTCGTTATGCATTCCCTCCCAGAAGAATAGGCTTTTTATTAACTCATATGTTTGTCGGACACCTTGATGTCCTGCGAATGGCAGATCGTGAAAATTTAACATAACCTTGGCTTTCATTGATTCTGGAACTACGAGTTTGTCTTCTCTCTTGCTACCTGTTCTAGACCTGTACAAAATTCCCTCATCATCTAAAAAGTATACAATATTTTCGTTTTGTGTCACACATTCCCTCAGCTTGTTAATCTTCCCATCTGCTTCTTGCTCACGCTTTATCATGTACCTGTCCCATACAGGAACATAGCGGGGACTGGTGAACTGCACTGGAATTCTAGACAATGTGTCGGCATTTGTATTACTCTTCCCTGCCTTATGCTCGACTATGAAATCAAATTCAGAAAGTAGTAGTGCCCACCTAGCGAGTCCCGAACTCGGATCCCTAATACTGAGCAACCATTTTATGGGTCTGTGGTCTGTTATGACCTTGAACTGCCTACCAAACAAGTAATGACGCAATTTTCGGAAAGCAAATGAAATCGCGAGACACTCCCTCTCAGTAGTAGAGTAGCGAGATGTAGTACACTGGGTGTTCTTGTCCGTTGAATTTTTGTGAGAGCACGGCACCAATGGCAGTCCCTGAACTATCACATGTAACAATAAAGGGTGCCGAGAGATCTGGGTATCTTAAGACTGGTTTTTCACACAGTGAGTTACGAAGAGTTTCAAAGGCTAGCTGTCGTACCTCTGTCCAATCAAAACTTACATCTTTCTCTGTCAGATCTGTAAGGGGTTGGGCTATCATTGAAAAGTTGGAATAAACCTGCGATAATATCCTGCCAAACCAATGAATTGTCTAATTTCTTTTACATTTTCCGGGACTGGATATGTCTATATTACTTCTGTTTTCTCCTCGTCTGGCTGTATACCTTTTTCCGAGATGATGTGGCCTAAGTATTTTACCTTGTCGAGCATGAAATTACATTTTTCTGGCTTTAGCCTAAGTTTTGCTTCTCTTAGTCTCTCGAATACAAGTTTTAAATTATCAATGTGCTGTTCCTTTGTGTGTGAGAAAACAATGATGTCGTCTAAATAGACGAAACAAACACGACCTATTAATCCAGTCAGGGTGTTCGCCATAAGTCTAGCGAAAGTGGTAGGGGCATTTACGAGATAGAAGGGCATCTTAACGCAGTGATAATGACCATCTGGGGTGGGAAATCCAGTTTCCTCTTGGTCCTCCGGTTCTATCAATATTTGCCAGAAACCAGACACCATATCCATGGTGCTAAAATACTTAGCTCCACCAATATTGTCTAATGTCTCGTTAATTACTGGCAGAGGGTAAAAATCACGTTTAGTTAATGCATTCAACCTACGTAGATCGACATATGGACGTACCTTTATTTTGCCATCTGCAGTTCTTTGGGTGACTAAAACTAGTGGAGCCGACCAGGGGCTCGAAGAGGGAACTATCGCTCCAGCCTCCAACATGATATTGATTTGTTCTTGCAAAAACTGCTTCTGACTGTGGGGGACTCAGTACGGTCTTACACTTACGGGTCTAGCATCTCCTGTGTCTGTTTTATGTTTGACTTTGTCAGTACATCCTAGTTTCTGTCCTTTTCCTAAGAAAACGTCTCTATACTCCTTTACCGCTTGTAAGAGCTTTCCTTTATCTTTATCAGCTAAATGACTTAAAGTCAACTGGTTCTCCAGTTCAACCTCTAACTGTGCATCGGATACAAAATCAAAGTAACTCAAAAGTTTGTCTTTCCCTGCTTCAGACTCTTTTAAAATTGCTAATGTGAAATTTTCGTTACTGCTCTCCCTTAGAATATCAGACTGTCCACAAAATGTACTGGTTTCATTAATTTTAATTTCTTAGATTTTCATCATTGTTTGCTATTTTCTTACTAGTTTTATTTTTCTCACTAACAACATACACATAAGTACTTGCTCTATTATCTCTCAAAGGGGCGGCCTTCCCCACAACATTATTTCTCTCTAACCTCACGGGATACTCTGTCCCATTAAAAATTCTAACTGGCACATGGCCTTTCTCCTCAACTTTATTCAAAGACCTCTCTAAAACAACATCAATTTCTTCTTCTGGATCTATAATAACCTCTTCTAAAAATAGGGAATTTACCCTACCACTACAGGTCAGTTCGGCTCTGGGTGGGATTACAACAGCTTTGTGTAACCGCACCAGGACTGCCTGTTCAAATTTTCCATAAGTGGGACCAACAGTGTCTGTGTGTGTGCTCCCGTTGTTGAACTGCGGAGCTCCGCACACTTTACAGCCAGGAGAATGTGGGTTCGCGCCCCCGTCGTTGAACTGCAGGGCTGTGTGAACTCCATTCTCCCGACCGCGACCACTAGGCTTGAGGCTCGGGCTCTCGTCGTTAGACTGCAGAGCTGTATGAGCCTTTACCTTCTGCTTCGGCTTCGATTTGGTGCAACAGGCCTTGACCGTGGGGTGGTACCGTCCCACAGCTTCGGCGACATTGTACTTAATTTTTCTGCCTAGCAGAGCTGTCTCACTGTTTAGCTGGTCGCCGCCCTTCACACAGGCGGGCGCGCTGCCCCTAGCGACCTCTGGCGTCCCGCCGACCTTTCCGGCTGCGGCTGGCGCTGATAACGACAAGAAGCTTTGCTCGTCTTTGTTATCTCTACATGCTTTCTTTGTAATAATGCTCGCTAAACCTCCTAAACTCTGTCTGGCCATTCTTACACTTGAATTATCTATCTCTAAAATTCTCTCGTCAATTCTCAATTTACATCTGTAATCAGTGAGGAAATCTAAACCTAATAATCCATCAGCATTAAATATTATACGGTCTGAACAGACTACACATTGATACGGGCATAATTCATCTCCTATCCGTATGTTAACGTCAGCTGAGCCCAATAGTACCATTTTACTCCCAGTGGACATTAGTAGTTCCAGACCTCCCTTCAGAGTCTTTATGCAGGGGCCCCTTACAAAACATTGGCGTTTCAAAATTGTTACTGCCGCGCCCGTATCTATCAGCAGCCTACGCTGTTTTTAGTTTATGAGAACGTCAACAAAAATACCTGGCTGCAGCTTCACTGCACATACGGGGATGTGGGACTCACTTTTAAATTTATTTACAAATTTGCCTCTCCAGCTAGGGGCTGTGACTGGGGGCTTCTCTCGTTTAAATAACCCTTCTTAAAGCATGCCATCTCCTTGTGACCTAATTTTCCCCAAAATTCGCATCTGTCTACTCGGCAGGCCTCTGTTCTATGGTTACTCTTCCCGCAATTTTTCCAAGGAGCGCCCTATTTGCAATATCTGGCAATATGACCTACTTCGCCACAGCTATAGCATTTTCTCGCTCTGCAATTCCTCATGAGGTGTCCCGGTTTTCCACAAGATTGACACGTTATGTTGTTGGGATAGAAAGGACGGCTAGTCGGTTCGCTGTTTCCCGATACTACATGAGCAAACGACTTCTTGCCTGTCATCTGCTCATTCTGTTCCTCGTCTTCTGCAAACATGATCGCTTGCTCAAAGGAACGAGGGGAACATGACAACACGAATCGCTGTATACCACTCCTAAGGCCCTTCAGAAACTGTGCCATGATATTCTCGTCTAGTACATTGGACCTGACAGTTGCTTTCTCTGGGGGACCATGCGCGATCGTCCCCTTTCCTACTAGCCGGAGACGTGTTGCACACTCTCGCACTGTCTCGTTTGGCCTCTGTACTCAGTTGAAAAATGTGTCAAAGGACGAGACACGATTTTCGGACGCCTTAAAGTGTTGTCGCAAGAAGACAACAAAGTCTTTCCAAACCTTACATTCTTTCATGTGGGGATTGGCTTTAAGAATAGTAAGGGCCTGGCCTTTTAATTTTAACTTGGCGCAAATAAGTTTCTCAGAGTCTTCCCAACCTAGCATCTCACCGACATTGTTGATAGTTTCAATAAAATTATCAACATCTTTCTGTGGTTTTCCTTCAAACGATTCAATAAAATGTAACCACTGAACTAACTGTGGGCTTCTTATTGCCATAGCTAAATCGTGCTGACCTATACCAATAGATGCTCTGCCGCTGCCCTCACTCATATCTGTATCGGCAGCTTCTACTTTAGATTTATCATCACCTACTTTGCTCTTATCTTTGTCGTCCTTAACCATATTGCTCTAGTTCAGTTAACCCTTTAAAAAATAAATCAATACTCTGTATTTCACAATTGTTTTCAGCTCGATGCTGTATATCTCACATCACTGATGTTAGAACACAACTAGCGGCCTCTTGACTCGCTTATCAGTGACCTCTGGGAGTGCGCTGCCGCGCGGCACTAATGTAGCCGATATCTCGCAACATCTCGTTTCAGTACGTTACTGCGCGTTCTCAGGGGTTTCCTGGACATTATTTATACTTTATATTCAAATTATACCTGTAATATTCCTTTAAAATTGCATCCCACCGCTGCCACCACTTGTCATGCCACCCCCAGTCCGAAATCAAACCTCGGGTGAGTGAAGGTGATGAGAGGGGAAAGTGGTAGCTCTAACTAGACAAAGGGGAAGAGGTAGATATGCTGCCACCACCTACCAATTAAAACAGCTGGTAGGAACTGTAATTGAGACTTCAATAAGGATGTTATATGGTAGCGAAGTCTCGTAGAGCAGCCTAGGCTGAGAGGCGGCAGGGTGGGTTGGTGTAAGGGTTTATACCTGTAGAGCAGGGTTATGTACGACGTTGGACAATCTTTATAATTTGCATACTGGCACAAACTGAATTCATATGAACTCAAAAGTTCTCAACCAATTAAATTGTATTCCACGGCTAATTCATATGTTATTGTGAAACTCTTAATGCTAACCCAGTTAATTTAACCTCAACCAAACAAATTATTTTTGCTGTTTTTCTTGGGTTGACTGGAGCGAGAATTCCCTCTTACTTATTCTCCTTAAACTACATTAAATAAACAGTAATCTTGCAGAGTTACTCTAGGCTCCATCTCCCAACAGGTGTTATCCACGTCCTCTCAATCTTGAAGTCACATTAGTGACAGAAACATACTCTTACTAATTTTGTTGTCCTTTTAGGCACAAGGAATACCTTCACCTGAAAGTTGTGTGTTACCAAATCTCTTTGCAAACAAGTGGGACAACGGATCATTCTAAATAAAAGTTATATTTTTAAATCAACTAATGTATTACTTTAACTTGACAGTGATACATCAATATGGCTCACTTAAATAACATTTAAAACAAGAATAACAATTGAATTAATAGCCAATCAATTAGTTTAATAAGTAACCAATAATTGAAATTCAAACATGAACTAGTGAAGGAACGCGACCTGACGAATGTAGACTACTGAAGTTAAATTAAAATCAAGCTAGTTTATTGATGATCAACTTACATTCTGAAGTCAGGCTGCACTTGCGGTCGGAGTGAGCTGTAGTGCTCAAGTGTATATATTCTCCAGCTGGTCGTGATATTATGGACTAAAGAGATACAGACGGGTGGTCATCGCCAAGAATTGACCTGACCTGGCCCGGACCGGCCAAGCTCCCGTATACGTTACGTAAGTTATTTTTCTGGCGTGCTCACTTTGTCATGATATGGTGCAATGTGTGGCCTGATTCCTACTTACGTCATATTCAGTCGGATATTATTGGATTATATGAGGCATCTTTCTGGTCAACAACTCACCAGTATTATTCCTCTGGTTTTATCATCACATCTGGCTGTAAACCCATGGCCGGTTACAACACACAGTAACACAAAATTCAATATATTTCATAGTACAATAATTAAATTCAATTCTGGCCTCATAGTTAATAAACTCTTAAATAGGTAACTAATTAATGTCCGACCGAATGTCACAACTAATATGATTCATGTTAACAGGCGTAGGCCTGACACATATTAAATAAATGGCCTAGACGTAACTTAAATTCTACCAATCCCTGACAAATCAAAGCAAGAATAACATTTTACAAGAATTAGAAGAAGACGTGTATTACTAGAGGTAAAATAATACTACCCTACACTACTTATAAACACCTTACAGAAAAAAAAATGTTCTAAGACTTACACGAGTGGAACATATTCAATGCCTTATGAGAATGCAACTTTCTAGAAGAATTCCTAGCAGTGTACTATGATACAAGACAGACATACAAGGGAAAATATGTGTTAGGTTAAAGGAAGAAGAGAAACAAGGCTAGAAGTGTATCTTGTTAGAAGGACAGGCCAGGTTAAGTTAAGTTAGGTTAGGTGCGGTAGCGCTCTTAATGGTGATACTTGGACATGGAGACGGACTAAACCAGTAGTACAAACAATACTAAGCCTATCTAGCAGACGACACTGGAACCAAGATGATTGGTATAGCTACTAGCTCTCCTGGTGGAAAGACTCAGCACCAAAGTCTTAATAATCAACGCCATCTAGGAGATGATCAGTAACTATTGGCAGACCTACCTAGAAAACAACTATAAAACTAAGTTAAAAAAAGACAAGATGGAGGGTGGAGTCAATGAGGGTAGCTAGGTATTAAGACAACGGACATTGATTAAGGTGGTGGATGAACAGCCTAACAAATAAGAGTATAAAATACAGAACAGATCGGGGATCTGGCTCCCAGGCTCCTGCAATAGAATCGGCTATACTATACTACTTATATGTATATATATTATTTTGTTACTCCGTTCACTGAATCACAAATGTGATACACATAACGAATAGTTTATAAAAACGTACACATAAATTAGAGCATAGTGGAGGGGAGTAAATCAGTACGTTATTTTTTTGCACTTGGTATACGACAGGCTTTTACAGATTTAAATACATTAAATAAGAGGCCACTAACTGTGAGGCGTCTACGCCCTAGTGGTGAAGCACCAATAATAAATTAATTTCTGAGAAAATGTTACTTTGGAATTGGAGACATTAACTATTGTAGTCTAGCAACACATAACACAGAAATTAGTTACTAAGGAAGGTAATTTTATTACCTTTTCGTCGAGGAAGGTTGGCTTAACGGTAACACGTTGGGTTCAGATTGGGGTGGATCCGGATTCGATCCCCGGTCCAGCCATCCTGACCTAGGTCTCCTATGGTTTCCCTATTTCCCTAGGTCACTCCAGGCGAATGCTGGTATGGAGTCCTTAAAAAATGTCACGGGCGATTCCTTCCCAACTAACTGTACATTGCCCAGTTGTGTGATACCGTCTCTAATGACCTTGGCTGTTGACGAAACGTTAATCTCCACTCTACTCCTCATTGAATTCTCCCGAAGTTGTAATACTGAACAGTAATAGTTTATATGCAATTTTTATGTGGTTAGTTTTAAATTCCCTGTAATTACGTACTGAAGATTAATTTATTCACTCAGTATTTCGTGCCATATCCCGAGCGAGGTGACTTTTGATCTGCATTTGGCATGACCTGGATATAAATCCAAGTTCGTCCATTCCGATTTCGATTATCTGTGTTATCCCAACAGGATTCTGGGATGCCGCTTAATGAAAGCCAAGGCTGGCACGTTCCTTAGGTTCGTGAAGTCGCGTTATCGCTAATGGACGTGTGTATGTGCAATGCCAGAGATATTATATTTACTGCATTGAGTAAAAGGGAGGTGAAGAACGTGACGTTGACATCAGTGCGAGCCGTAAGTTCTATGTGACACCACACGCGAGCACCAGCTCTTGTCTCCTCGCACCTTATCAGTAGAAATCATTAATTTATCTTCCCTCCTAAAGTACTTGACCAACTTTAAATATGAAAACTATTATGGCTCCTTCTAATTAGTGGGCATATGAGTATTGGCAGATTTTTTTTCCGAAAATTGTTACTTCGAAAAAAAAATTGAGGAAATTTTTGGATGTGTTTTATTTAACATGCATTAAAATTAGAAACATTTGTATGGGTTTATGATGTACAACCTCGTTTTCATGTCTTTAGTAGGAAAAAAAGTGCTTCCATTGAAAACATTGTGTTTGGAAATTGGTCAACACAAATAAAAAAATATAATATTCACAGATAAGTAATTTGTCATGAGTTACTAATTGCAATGGTTTAACAACTAGATCGTCATAGACATTAATATACAAGTTTATGCGCAGTAAAACAGAAATACAATAATTGCCTTCTGAAATGCAAAGATTTTCTAAACATGTTATCATTAGAATAATTTTCTTAATCTTAAGTTAAGTTCATTGGCAGTGATATAACACTAGAATGTATTTTACAGCAGTGAAATAGTATGGGAGTTACAAAATTTGAAACAATTGACAAATTATTATTTTTTGCCTTAGCCATATATTTCTACCATGTAGTTAATTGAGACGTGTAACAAAAATAAAATTTTTGTTTCGTTTTAAGAGCTAACGGTTTTTTATAAACCCACGTTTTTGGAGCTTGAAAATGGTTATGGAAACTAGTTGCCAAGTCCCTGCAGTACACTACAGGAGAGTTTCGAGGAACAATCAACTGAACAATTTACTTCGAGCAAAAACTAGAATTATAATTCCCGGAGATATGTAAGCTCGAGTATTTTAATTAATTATCCTTCAAATCTAATTATAATAGTTTATATTTATAATAATAATAATAATATTTTTTTTCAATTTCATATAACAAAATACATTAAATTATATACATGTATATATATATATACTAATTTGGAGTTTTCCTACATTGATTCATTTCTTAATTCATTGTCATTCAATGATTGAGAAATTTAACCCAGTTATTCATTTGTGGTCAATGCGGTATGAAGCCGAACACATAATTTTAAAAATAGCAGCACTTTCATCATGTAACAGGTGAAATGTTTGCAAATCTGTAGCACTGAAACATCAACTTCAATTAAATAACGTTTTTCATAAAACTAACCAGTACTGTAGAAGTAGGCCCTTCAAGACAGCTCTTTGAATGCTAATAAAATTAAAGCGGAATGTAATCTTACAGGAAGTCCCAATTTACATAAAGTTCAATGGGCTAAAGTAAACGGTTAAGTATAAAGGCCCAAACACATAGTTACTGTCGGTGTTTCAGAGGGCGAGTTCCCAGAATTTGCTCGAATAGTGAGAATTTTTTCAAATGGAAATAATAGATTATTTGAATGTATGGTGCTGTCAACAATTTTTTTATCAGCATTTATTTTGTTACGAAGTGGAACTTACTGATAGTGTTAAGTATATTACTCATGATTCACTTGTTTCGCCTATTAAAATGTCTTTAGTATTGATTTGATGGGACAGTAACTTGAAACTGTTCGAACTGCGCTATAATACACTTCATCAGTATACTTATCAAAATTGCACTAAAGCACAGTGATATATATTTTTTGCAGACATATTTTGAATGAGTTGCATATATATATTAAGGCCATGATCGGCCGTTTTTTTACGTTAATGAAAAAAACTCAAATAATTTTTAGCGAAATTCTTTAAAAATGTCTACACTATGTAGAGCCAAACAAGGCACAATTTAATGTAGGCATTTTGGAAAGTATTGAACCGTTATAACATTAAATTGTTTTTAATCTTCGGGTTATGTTCGTAACAAAATAACTGACACTCTGGGAGCTAAATTATTTATAATTAATTGAGAGGTTTATCGCCACAAAAATATTCCAGTGCAAAATCTACATATATATAACAGGAAGTGCCCCACTCACTGACTGGCTGACTCATTCATTTATTCATCATCAACGCTCAGCCCAAACCACTGGACCTAGAAACGTGAAATTTTAAGGGAAGTTTCCCCTTGTGGCGTAGGCGCGCACTAAGAAAGGAAATTTTGAAATTCGGCTATTAAGGTGGTGAAACGGGGTGAAATGTATTTTTTGCAAATCTTTGATATTTCTCGAACCCGACGGGCTATCGTCGTTTTAGTCACTTCGTTAGGTCGCAAATACAAATGTCTAGAAACAAATTTCAGGATTTTTTGAAATTTTTATATTAAGGAGGTGAAAAGCCGTTTAATTCGTTTACAGTAAATCCTCTCTTCCTCTTAAACCACCTGAGATATCGAAGTGATTTTTTCTTTAAAATGAAGCTTACGCAAATACCTAAAAAGTAATTTCAGGATTTTTCAAAATTCGTTTTTGAAAGCCGGTAAAAAAATAAAACAGTTTTTTTAATAATCAGTCGTATCACCTAAACCGTTAGAGATATATAGGTGGCTTTTGTCTTATAATGAAAAATAAGTAAATGCTTAAAAAGTAATTTAACGATTTTTGGAAATTCGTCCTTGAAGGCATATAAAAAATAAAACGTGTTTTAAGAATAATCTTTCGTAACACCTGAAATAGTTCAAAATTTGTTTCATTTTATTTCTTGCTTATAGACTATAGCCTGTACACGCGAAATAACTCTCATGGCCTGTCTTGAATAATTTGTAGTTAAGTCTGTGGAGTTGCGGGTTTTTTTTTTGCCAACCCACCATAAATAAAACCTCTTTGGACTGTAGCCCGTACATACGAAAGTATTATTACGGCCTGCCTTTAAGTATTCACTCGGGTATTGTACAAAGTTTGTGGCGTGGGAGGGGTGGGGTTACGGGTTCGTATCCTGTGCAAGTCTTTGCGGTGGGACATGACATGACATCATACGAGCATATTGCGTGCGCTCTTTTCACTGAGCTAATACAATTTATAGTTCACTGTTATTGAGTACGCTAGCTGTTAAATGCCTTCAACACATATTTTATCCAGAGTTACTGTTTGTATTACATAATTTCACGCGGGCAAAGCCGCGGCCGGGTAGCTATTTCGTAGAGAAATAAAGATGAATTAAAAACAAAGATGTTCTGCAATTAAAGTACCCTCAGCGTAGTGGACTGGATAAAGCTGTTTGTGTTTGTTGATATATAGATATACAGAGAATATAGTAACACCATTATTTAATACGTTATTAAAATTTAGTTACTCTTTTCTATAGTACACGTTAGCGAATCCGCCAAGGGACAGTTAGTATGATATATTAGCAAGAAAACAATGTAGGGATAAATTGGTACCGATGTAATATTATTTCTAATTTTTGTCCTCTACAACTGTAAAACTGCCTGGGATGGCATATTTATTTATTTTAAGAACTGTTATTTTACCTCAACTAATTTTTCAGATATTGTTCTCAGAGTTAGTGAACAGTTTTGTAATTTTATTTAAAGATATCAGCGGAAGCATTAATATATTTTTCTAACATATATTTTTCTTTGCTATTTTACTAGAATGATTTTTGATAGTGCAAAACATTCTGACTAATAAAGTTTCAATTAATTTAATATAGATTTTATAAATACTTATCATACAAGCATTTCTGAACAGTAGTGTTATGTAAATGTCCCGTTATCATACTCGTATTAGAACTCTGTGAGGCCCTTGGCGCTATATATGCGCACTATTATGAGAAGAAGTCCTTTCGCCGAAATTCACTTATCCAAAGCTAAAAGCAAGGGTTTGGATATTTTTTCATACATTGGAAAACATTTCAATGCTCACTAAAAGTGTTGCATATAAAATTTACCGACTGCAATAGGTTGGTTTTATTTTCAGATTATTTCTGAAATACTTTTACAAACTTGGGGTATAAATTCCTGATACCAAAATAAGAAAATGTTTCGTTAGATCATAATATATCTGAAAACATTTAGTTTTTAATTTAGTAATGAAAATTTAATTCTCTGTGTTATAAGGTACTTAATTGTGTGAACAGCAATTGAATAATGTTATTGTTGCAGATTCCATCATTTCTATCCTCTTAGCATTGGTGAAGATGTTAAACTTATTTGTATCCTAAGTGACGATATGTTAGGAAGTAAATTTGTTTATGTAAGTTATTTATCTATTCGTGACATTTGACTAGTGTTGTTTTGCAGTTATTATTATGGCAGAACATCAATTTCGTAAACAGGCTAATATGTATTTTATGTAAGGTCGCGCGGATCGTAATGAACGTGAGGCAGCAAATGTTGGGTGACTAGGTTGCTTTCGTTCAGGAAATGATGTCTGATATAACCGTGCTACATTACGTCGATTACGTAACATTTTGAAATTACCATTTAATTATTTCTCAGGTCGTATCTGCATGAACTTAACCAGTGACAGTGGTTTCCCCACTACTTGAGTGGCTAAATCCGAATAACCTAGTATAGTTTCGTGTATAATGCAACAATCCAGAAATAAATCTAATGAAGGTCGTCAAAATGTTACGTTTATCGTGAACGACATACATTCGCGCGACCGTAAATATAGGCCTATCAGCCTGCTCATGAAATGGATTCCCGGCAATGGTTACAACTGCAAAACAGTGTTAATCAAATGTCACGATAAGATAAATCACTAATATAAACAAATTTACTTGGTAAGTAGTCATAGATGGTACAAATTAGTTTTAACACTTTCCCCAATGCAAAGAGAATAGAAATTATGGCATCTGCAATCTCTAATATAATTCAATTTCTACTAACACAACTAAGTACCGTACCTTGCAACACGCTGAAGTAAACTTTCACTAATAACTCATAAACTAAAGGTTTTTTCATGTTTTTTGTGTCAGAAACCTACTCCTCAACTTTGTAAAAGTATTTCTAGAGACATCATGTATTTTATAGAGGTAAAATACTATGATATCATGACTATTGGAATCGGGTTATATCATCAAGCACCTTATTTTAATCGAGACTTAGAAAAATCATTACATCTTTGTATTGAAGGGATCATTTCCTAGACATGTTAATTTAAATAACTCTGGTAAAAACCAATATTGTTGAATTATTGTTAAAAATGTGTGACAGTATGGCATGCAGTAATAAATAATAGGTTTATAAATTTTTGTGGTGTACTTCACATATGTGATTGAAATTAATAATTAGTTACAGAAAGCACACATAAATTTCGAACCATGCAATAAATGCGCGCTCCACCATTCAACGGCTCTTGGCTCTATTTCTTTTGATTAGTTTGCCAGAGTCTGTACTAATATTTTCCGTGTCCCGTACAACCATAACTTTTAGTTTATTGGTTATTTATTCATTGAAGAACATCGTACACATCGACGTAATTTTGAAAAATGTAAATTATATAACTATTTTCACTTGTATTAAGAAAAGTTACAATGAAGGAAGATAAAAAGTTCTAATTGTGATATACTTTTGGTTATGGTATTAAAATTCGATTCTAAAAAAATTTTCTTTTTCTTTCGATTTCCACTTCAAAGTATTGATTGAATTATTAACACCTTATAATATTACAGTAAGAAATAAAATGTAATATAATTATTTTGTTCATCAAGCCAAAACGGGTATTAAATTTTGACATTGTGTATTTTCCACGGTGATTTATGTGATGCCTACTGCCAGGTGAAACCTCCATTGACCGCCGGGTGCACCTGTGTGTAAACATGACATTGCTCATTGTTATTCCAAACAAAAAATTGATTTGTGAAGAAAGATTTATGCATGTTTTTACTTTGATTGGTTTATTAATCATTATTTTAACATCTGTTAAATGTTAAATTCTTGTACATTGTTATTTTTGTGTAAGTTTTGGACTAATGTTATAAACATTTCGCTTGAGTGTTATTACTTTTAACATTTTCCAGTTTGATGAAAATATTGATAAGTCAAAATTATTGTATCAAATTGGAGACATTTGAAAATAATATATTGTATCCTTATAATTTTCAGACTCATTTGTATGTACAGAATTTTGTATTTTGAATGAGAAAAAATATTGAGACAGTATTTTGTAAAGTGTTTTTGCTAAAAACATGTTTCACAACATTGAAAACATGAAAACAACCAATATTTGATGCATAATTATTTACTGAGAAAAAATGTTAATAAACTTTATTTACTGGTTGTAATGGTTTTTACTATTCCATTCATAGTACATGTTGTAACTGTGTAAGAAAATGTTGTGTGCACAAATGAACTGTTGCAAAATGCAGAAAGGGCACGTGTCCAGTTGAATAAAAGTAAACACGTTCCCTTTCTGCTGTAGATAGCATATTTAGTTAGACTGTTGCTATTCACTATGAGCTTTGGGAGCGAATCTCTAAAAACATGAATACGAATTTGTAAAATTTGCGTTATTATTTAACGTGAAGATAAACTCCACACGCTATGAGCACCTTCTCATGTCAGAAGAGTCCATTGGCTGCTGGCTATTAAACCGAGTAGTTTATCTGTTTGACTAAATAGCATGAATTAGTTTGTTGTAGCAACAACTTTTATTACATTTACTGATCATAGAAACATACACTCAAAATGCTAGGTAATATAAACAGTCTAACTTATGTACAATATCTCAGTGATCAGTCTACTACTATAAAATACCGCAAATTGGGAATACGCCGAGTCATGAAAAGTAATAAAGCGAATTTTCTAGTTAATTGACCAAACTTAGTCCAGCTGATTCTTTAATGAGCAACAGTCAATAAAAATTTG
Organism: Medauroidea extradentata; assembly: GCA_003012365.1. Lineage (NCBI taxonomy): Eukaryota > Metazoa > Arthropoda > Insecta > Phasmatodea > Phasmatidae > Medauroidea > Medauroidea extradentata. The sequence goes on along the minus strand of PNEQ01079952.1, from coordinate 42,311 downwards.
ACTTGTTGTCAGGTGTGTAAATTGAGCTTAAGCTTCACACAATTATCAGTTACACAAATATTGAAGACCCCGACAAATCATTGTTTACCTGTTTACAATGTACAAAAGAAAACAATTTAATTTTTATCCCCAATTAAACATGTACCCGTTATGCATTTAGCGAATAAAAATCTATTTTCTTTTAAATGACGTAAGGTACTGCCATTTACGATTTAACTTTTTTTGTTAAGTTAATCGACAATATTATTACTACCACTTAGGTTATAAAACATAATGTTTTTTTTTTACTTTGCTTACAACAAATTGGTTAGATTAGAACACTTTTCAAACAATGTTTAACATGAAAATGGTTTATAAGGGCCAAAAAAAAGTAACATGTAGAATTGTTCATTTTAAAAGTAGGATTGGGAGAGAAAAGTTTTATATCGTAGACAATATCATACGAAACCTTAATTATTAATTTTATTAGAACATGAAACTAACATATTACTTAATACTACATTGATACATAAAAATAAAATAATGCAATAATTTCACTGTACATCTAGGAATTGATTTGAACAGACTGAGTGAATACGCTGCATTTTTCATATTGTCCCTGGAAATCAATTTTTATGTCCGTATAGAATAATTAAGAGTTGGTGTCGGTATTTGTGTGCAAAAAAAATACTTATTGATTTGATTTGTATTTCTACTGTATTTTTTTCAAGTATATTTTATTTTTGAAGTGCATTTTATTTTACATAAAAGTTCTGAAAGGTTACCAGCATAAGTAACAAAGCTGTTTTCAATTAAACTTTCTTGAGTAGCATTCTATATTTAAGTGTAGTGGGACGCTATAACATTCGTTATACCACCAAATGTTTCCATTTTCAACAATTTACAGGTGTGTTTACGTATATGTGTGTATATGTTTGAAATTTATTGGCATGGTGAGAGAAAAAAGAAGAATTTGAGAAATAAATGTCATTTAGAAAAACACACAAAAGAAACAATACTGTTGTAATGTAAAACCCAAAATACACTTCCGCAACAAACATAAATTGGTGTGGGAGCCAATATAATGCTCTGAAATGGGCGTAAAGGTGACGTTTATAACATCTAAGGCTTAACTGTCGGTATACTATCGAAGTCGGTACAGGTAAGTTTATGGGTCATTTAAAAAATGTATTTAATTGTTAGAGCTAAAGAAAACCGCTAAATATTGTTACCTAATAGAACTGAGACCACCATACACCTCGATGATGGCAACATAGAAAATTAAAAAAAGTATCCTACAACTTAGTAGAGGTAAGAATTCTACAAATACTACTCTGTATTGCTGGCGCCACCATACAGTTTAGTAACGGCAACATGACATAATGGTATGAATAGGTACTGTATAGTACTGCTAGGAGTACACTACCACTTAGTAGAGGTTACAGAAACAATGGTTAGGATTACTATACTGCATTGCTGGCGCCACCATACAGTTTAGTAACGGCAACAGAACAGATTGTTATGAATACTGTATAGTATTGCTAGGAGTACACTACTACTTAGTAGAGGTTACAGAAACAATGGCTAGGATTACTATACTGCATTGCTGGCGCCACCATACAGTTTAGTAACGGTAACAGAAAAGAATGTTATGAATACTGTATAGTAATGCTAGGAGTACACTACCACTTAGTAGAGGTTACAGAAACAATGGCTAGGATTACCATACTGTATTGCTGGCACCACCATACAGTTTAGTAACGGCAACAGAACAGAATATTATGAATACTGTATAGTATTGCTAGGAGTACACTACCACTTAGTAGACGTTACAGAAACAATGGCTAGAATTACTATACTGCATTGCTGGCACCACCATACAGTTTAGTAACGGCAACAGAACAGAATGTTATAAATACTGTATAGTATTGCTAGGAGTACACTACCACTTAGTAGAGGTTACAGAAACAATCGCTAGGATTACTATACTGCATTGCTGGCGCCACCATACAGTTTAGTAACGGCAACAGAACAGAATGTTATGAATACTGTATAGTATTCCTAGGAGTACACTACCACTTAGTAAAGGTTACAGAAACAATGGCTAGGAATACTATACTGCATTGCTGGCGCCCCCATACAGTTTAGTAACTGCAACAGAACAGAATGTTATGAATACTGTATAGTATTGCTAGGAGTACACTACCACTTAGTAGAGGTTAAAGAAACAATGGCTAGGATTACTATACAGCATTGCTGGCGCCACCATACAGTTTAGTAACGGCAACAGAACCGATTGTTATGAATACTGTATAGTATTGCTAGGAGTACACTACCACTTAGTAGAGGTTACAGAAACAATGGCTAGGATTACTATACTGCATTGCTGGCGCCACCATACAGTTTTGTAACGGCAACAGAACAGATTGTTATGAATACTGTATAGTATTGCTAGGAGTACACTACCACTTAATAGAGGTTACAGACACAATGGCTAGGATTACTATAATGCATTTCTGGCGTCCCCATACAGTTAAGTAACGGCAACAGAACAGATTGCTATGAATACTATATAGTGCTTTTAGGAGTACAGTACCACTTAGTAGAGGTTACAGAAACAATGGCTAGGATTACTATACTGCATTGCTGGCGCCACCATACATTTTAGTAACGGCAACAGAACAGATTGCTATGAATACTATATAGTATTGCTAGGAGTACACTACCACTTAGTAGAGGTTACAGAAACAATGCCTAGGACTACTATACTGCATTGCTGGCGCCACCATACAGTTTAGTAACGGCAACAGAACAGAATGTTATGAATACTGTATAGTATTGCTAGGAGTACACTACCACTTAGTAGAGGTTACAGAAACAATGCCTAGGATTACTATACGGCATTGCTGGCGCCACCATACAGTTTACTAACGGCAACAGAACAGAATATTATGAATACTGTATATTATTGCTAGGAGTACACTACCACTTAGTAGAGGTTATAGAAACAATGGCTAGGATTACTATACTGCATTGCTGGCGCCACCATACAGTTTAGTAATGGCAACAGAACAGATTGTTATTAGTAGTAAGATAATATAGGTTCCAGGACAACGGCTGCTGGCTGTGTTGTTTGCTAGGCGGCGCTGTTGTCGTGTGCTGGGCGCAGCCATTTTATTTCAATGTTTGCTTCTGACGTAGGAGGGTAGAGTGCGTTAGTGTCGCAGCAGGTAAGGGCCAAGTTCTAAGTGTCTGTATATGGGGAATTGAACTTTATGATTAAAGTTCAAAGTTAACTAAAAAATCCTTGGCCGGATGTGGGACCCGAACCATCTATCTTTCGGTTAGTAGTCACGCGCTCTATTCAACTACGCTATGAGTGCAGACATTAAATATCGATGTTTATAAGTTGTATATGAAGTATTAGTATTTTTTTTTCAAATACTGCATAGACATACCTATGCCAACTAGCTTTTAAAAAAGTTACAGGTTTAAATTAAAGTTAAAATATTAAAATTAAACTACTTGACATGGATATATCTAGTATTTTTTTCGTTTATAGTCTTTGGTTGTGCTAAAGACATACCTATGCCAACTAGTTTTTAAATTAAAGTTCTGGGTTTAAAATTTTTTTCCTTTACTACTTGACATTAATATTTTTCACTTATGGTCATTGGACGTGCTAAAGACATACTTATGCCAACTGGTTTTTAAATAAAAGTTATGGGTTTAAATTAAAGTTTTAAAATATTTTTTTCTTGAACGACTTGACACGGATATGTCTAATTTTTTTAAATTACAGTCATTGGTTGTGCTAAAGACATACCTATGCCAACAGGTTTTTAAATAAAAGTTATGTGTTTAAAATTAAGTTAAAAGTATTTTTTTCTTGAACTACTTGGCATGGATATGTCCAAATTTTTTTTTCATTTTTAGTTACTGGCTGTGTAAAGACATAGCTATGTCAATTAATTTTTAAATAAAATTTACGAGTACAAATTAAACTGTAAAAACTTCGTAAGCATACCTATGACAAGAATTTTTAAAATAAAATTTATGCCTTTAAATAAAAGTTTTAAAAACTTAGTGAACTACGTGGCATACATATGCTAAGTAGTTTTATAAATTGGTATTGAAAATCATGTAAGTTTCGAGGACCTGCTACTTTCGTAATCACAGAGGAGGGATATTGCTCGACCGCAGGCTGATGGAAGTAGCGAGCAGTGGGGAGAGGGTGAAATACCTTTCCGCACGAAACTGTTACAACGGGCGGGCGGGTGGCCTGTTTATCTGCTCTGCCGGTCACCGAACTGGTGTGTCAGTGTCATCCATTCTGAAATAGTACATCTCCGTTAGATCCAGACATTCACTGGCGCCTTAGAGCAGCTAAACGTATTCGTCCACTGCGGCAACAAGTCTCACTGTACTTAAAATTTAATGAAAATTAGCAGAACTTGAAAAAAAAACAGTCATGTGTTTGAAAAAAAGTTATTGATGCATACTGTACAATTACAAAGCCATACATTACGCATAACGTTCGTACATTTTCTTGCAATCTTCTGGTAGTACAAAATGTACTACTCTTTTACAATAGTTGACTTTCATATTCAGCTGTTGAATTCAGGCCCATGACCCATCCAACTTACAAACAGCTTGTTTCCTCTTCGTTTTAAATCATCTGTACCATAAATACGTCCGGGTACTTTGTGGGCTGTATCTCGTGAGAATAGAATGCACACTTAATTAAATTACCTTTCATATTTTATAGGTAATAAGTCCTGGGTTCATAGTGGCGAATTTTAACAACTTTGTATAATTCGTTGCTCCATGATGGATTAAAACCACGTGTAAATACGCCTTTATGTCTCGAAATACGTACTTTATCGCCAAAGCGTGCTTTTAATTTACAGGGGTCAATTTTCTTTTCAATTTTATACACAGAGTGTAGTAACGAATCGTCTTTTACGTCAACAGGTCGCATTTTAATAGTTCTGTGAAACGAATGATTGTTTTCATGTATTAGCGTAGGTAAAATATCTAACCATTTATAATTACCCTGTGCCGAAAATCTTTGAAACAAACGATTCTTCAATAATTTAATAAACCTTTCCACGATTACGCTCTTCATACCAGTACTTGTCGCATAGTGATTAATCTTGTGCTTTTTCATTAGCGCGCGAAATTCAGGATTAAAAAATTCCCCTCCTTGGTCAGTTTGTAAGAGTTTCGGGGCCTTTTGACCACGTAGAACAGTGGCCATGGCTCGAGTGACTGATTTCCCTGTTTTGTTTTTAAAGGCACGGCCCAGGCAAACTAACTATAACAATTAATTACAGTTAGCATATAATTAAAACCTTTATTGTATCGTGCATACTGACGCATTTCAACCAAGTCGGCTTGAAAAAGGTCATTCAAGCCAAAAACTAATACTCTGCGTCTGGGATAATTTCTGCGAGCAGGCCTGTGTAATTCAGCTGCAATTTCAGCACGAGACATTATACAATATGGCCGCTTTCACGTAATTCTTCAATAATGCTAGTAATTTCGTTCTTGTGAGAATTGTTGCCTGCCCTCTGAGAACCTATTAGTAATTTCAAATGATCCACTAGCTCATTCACATCATTCCAGTACACATAATCCAATTGCCCGTTATCGTCAATTTTACTATTGCTAAATAATCCAGAGCCTGTTACGACATCGGGGAACAAATCTGCAAAAACGCTAAATTTTGAATTCAACTCGTCTTTATAAGCGTCACTATAAGGATCGTTATCTATTAAATGAGCACTGGTAACAGTCAAAAGTCTTTTATACTGTCGCAGCACAGCCTGTGTGTAGTCGCCTGGGTTAGATTTAAAAAGCAATTCGTATAGTCCCACTGTCGGACGTAGTGTAACACTGCCAACTTGTAAGCTGCCATTGGGAAGGAAAACAATTTGTTTATTTCCCAAATACCATTTCTTATTTTGTTTATACACACCGTATGTTCTGTCAGCTAGTGCGGGAGTATATGACTTTAAATAATGTTCTGCACTCGTGCTGCATTTACGAGCAGTTAGCTTCTGTCGCATCCACTCTGTCAAGGGCATATCATCTTCAGCGTGTCTTCTCTTCTTCTTGACCGCAGGTTCGAAGCCCACTTCTTCCTTAACGTCAAACGGTTCGTGCGATGGTTGCTGCTTCAAACTGTCTAATTTTAATACAATTGGTTTGAATGTTTTTTTTCCTTCAACATTGCATCACGTTCCATGCGCATACGTTTGGCCAACAAATATTTAGCTCGAATGGTTTCCACCACGCGACGTAATTCCTCAGCGGCGACAGACATTATACTACGTTCAAAAAGCTATCTTTAACTGTTTATATAATCTTCTCCTTCAATATTAGCTATCGTGTCAGTACTGATGGGTTTTAATTGAACTGGGCGTGAATCGACCAAGCTGTCTTTATTACGAATTTTGTCTGTAATATGCTTGCAGTGTTTATCCAGCGCGTCTTGAATGTACAAACAGTGTTTCCATGTTTGATCATTGTACGTTGTTTCGGCTGTAATACCTTTCTCTATTTGTGCAAGCTTTGAGTCTAACATTACTTCAAATTCGTCAATAATTTTGCTAACGTCCACCTTGCTTCCGTACCAGAATTTCGACAGTGTAAAGTTGTTCATGGTGCACAGTGTGTGAAAGTAAAAATTTTTACAAAACATTTAAGGCTTTTATACATTTTTTTTTCGCAGGCATAGATTTGGCCGGAGCAGGTTTGCGGGCCACAGGTTGAGTAACTGCAGGCTTGTTAGGAACTGACAGACGCTGAATAGAAGCTATTGCAGCCGTATTTTTCGTAATAGCAACTTCTAGTTTAGCCAGCAGAGATGTTATCGATTCCTTAAATTTTTCAATCAGCCGCTTCTCTAAAATTTCTAGTTTTTTGTCCTCTAAATTTGACGTGTTTACCGGCACTTCTTTTGTATTACTAATGACACTAGCGAGGAAACGTTCTAACGCAGCTGCTAACATTTTTAAGGTTTCTGAATTTGCAGACTGAACATAAGCCTTATTGACTGCATCGCCTACTTGTTTTGGCTCACCTACATGTTTTAATCGTTTCCCGCCAATACTGCACTGGCCGTCGTCAGTTTGAGTTATGCAATTTTCAACGCCTCTCTTCGTGCCATTATGGCCAAATTTCGAAATGGCGAAGCTCATTTCTTACTGGTGTATGCTTATAAACTGATCGAAACCACGCCGATACCTGCCTTTAAGTAAGGGACATTCTTTACTTATTAACAAAAAACTGTGCGGGTCCTTCCAGCATACAGCACACACGTCTTTAAACTTATCAAACGTAATATCTGTAATTACATGATCTGAATAAACATGTCGTAAATTTGTGTCGTCCATTCGAAACAGTACTAATAGGTTTCCATTGTCTTTTAACAATGGTTTCGGCATTCGCGAATAAGTCTGACAGAGATAAAACAGATCTACCATGACATGCCGACCCATCGAATAGTATTTCTGCATAGTTGATAAATACTCCCATGCTACATCATCAAAAATTTAAATTGAATTAGCCTTTGCTTCTTCTGGTGGGACAACATTTTCATTTTCACTAAACATATAGAAACCAACTCCATCCACTTCTCGTAAAATTTTCTCCAGTCGTTTGTATTTTGGCTGCTGTAGAGATTTCGAGTACAGATAAACACTCTCGTATCGAACCCCATTAATTCATCTAGTAAACTTAGCAAGATGCACGTTTTACCGCAGCCGGAATTCCCGCAAAAAAGTGCCCTAATAGTACTGGGTAATGGAATGCCATGTCGCGATTCCCGAGACGCAGCTTCGTCCTCGGGCGTAATGCGTACCGGAAGCGAAACTTCTTGCTTGGTGATCCCCATGTGACTGAAAAGACTAATCTGCAAAGTGACAAAACTTATATAGAGGCAGAATGCAAACGTATGTAAAGTGCGACCACTTTTTATGGACTTCAACGAGTAGTAATACCGCGAAGAGTTAGGGTCGCGAAAAAAAAATCTGGCCGGGGATTATTGAATACGATTATTAATAACCTGCCCTTCGAAGCGCACATACCAGGCTATAAATTTTGTGGACTTGGTACGAAGCTAGCTAAAAGATTAGCACGAGGTGTTAAAGGTATAAATACGCTAGACTCTGCTTGCAGGGAAGACGATATAAAATACGCAGCTAGCAATAACTTAGTGGACAGACACACTACAGACACAGAATTAGCAGAGAGAGCAAAAGAGATTGTTAAATCGTCCAACTCAATGTTTCGTGAACGACTTGCGGCTTGGGGCGTTTCAAAACATATGAAATCGAAAGTAAAACGAGGGATGGGCATACGTTTTGGTAGGAAGACTGCGAGAAAACCGCGTCGCAAGAAGGGTGGGAAAAAGCGCGGCGGTTTCTTGCCGCTGGTATTGCCCGCCTTGGGCGCTCTAGGTAGCCTTATCGGAGGATTTAGTAGTGTTGCCAGGGCTGTTGGCACTGCAAAAAATGAGGCGAAAAAAAATGGACGTGGGCTGTATTTGAAGCCATATGCAGTAGGAAGAGGCAATAAGAGGTTAAAAAAAAGCAGGTGACGAAAGAGGAAATCTTAAAAACATTACCTAAACGTCCGCTTATAAATATCGACATAAAATAATTCGCTCGCAAATTAAGAATTCCAAATTTCAGAGGCGTTTACATGCGTGATTCTCTCCCTAGAAAACCATGGCGCAATGAGCGAGCTGTAAATAATCTAGACAACAGCAACGGAAATGGAACGCACTGGGTAGCATATACAAAGTCGGGAAACAGTGTTCAGTTTTACGACAGTTTTTCCAATTTACCTCCATTTCCAGAATTCAAACATTACGTGAGTGGCATTACATTAACTTACAACTACTTGCCGGAACAGCAGCCCAGCGAATACAATTGTGGTCACCTATGTCTGAGATTTCTTTCGAGGTGATATATAAAAGTGTGTGTAATTAATTGCAAGACATCAGAAATGTCTATAACTTTGATTCTGTCTGGTAATAATTCCGAGCTGCGTTCGGAGCATTTTCCTCCACTGAAGCTTGACGGGGCACGGTCAGTAGCACTGACGGATTTCTAAACATACAATTCCGTCCCGAACGTGGATCGTAGGAATGCGACATTCTGTTATGTGTTAGTCTCCGGCGCAGCACAGCCGGAAGAAATATCTTTACCCGAGGGCGCTTACGAAATCGATGACATAGCTGCGTTTCTCAACCGTGCCTTACTGCCCGACGTCTCTCTTCTACTACGTGGAAATCCCAATACTTAAAGATGTGAAATGATTTGCAGTGCAGAAATTGATTTCCGAAAACAAGATACGCTAGCTACGCTGCTTGGTTACGAAAACAAAATTTATGAGGCGGGCAAACTTCACGAATCCATACTCCCTGTTTCTATATTACCAATAAATGTAATACCAATAACATGTAATTTGGTTTGCGAGTCCTATCTTAACGGCAAACCTAGTCAGACACTGCATGAATTTTCGCCAAACGTACCTCCAGGATATAAGTTGGTAGAAGTTCCTAAAACACTTATTTATGCTCCCGTTACTGTAAAGAACGTGCAGGAAATTACTGTTCGCGCCGTAGATCAAGAAGATCGGCTTATTAATTTTTGTGACGAAGAAATTACACTGTGATTACATTTGAAAAAAGATGGGGTTGAATTTTAAGAATAATATAAAACCGGTTCGGGCTAAGAAATCACAGTTCAGTTCATTACGTGCAAGCGGCGTGTTAACACGTCAAAACGTACATTATCTGCAAAGACTAGGATTTACCAAAAGAAAAATGGAAGTGGAAATTCTTAATGTCGAGCGGGCGGTAGGTTACGAAGATATAATTACTAAAACTGAATTTCATTCCTACGTTTCATATTTGCCGGGGCCCTATCCTCTGTCGTCAGAAGTTAGATTCCCCGTTCAAAATTCAGATATTTATACAGCCCCTGCAATTCGTATCTTAGATTTCGCGGTGCAATAACCAAAGCAAATGGTGGGGCGCCTCAAACTGCAAAAATAATTAAAAACGGTATACTATTCTTGATTCAGCGTATTTCACATGAATTGAATGGAGTCGAACTGGATTCGACCCGAGACCTCGGCATCACGGCCAGTATTAAAAATTATCTCTTTTTAACGCGAAATCAACTGCCCGCACCGAAAATGTCCGACTGGAGTATTGAAGATAACTACACGCTTCCTGTTTACGATGGCGGCAAATTTGAAATTTGTGTGCCTTTAGTAATGCTTCTCGGGATTGCTGAGGATTACAGGCATATAATAATAAATTCGAAGCAAGAACTGGTCAAACATTTAGCGAACACGCAAACAAATGCCATCTTGGATACTGCAGCCAACCCAGAATTAGTATCTTTGTGTTTACATAGCATATAATGGTTACTGCCGCATGTTCAAGTAAAGATTTCAGAACTGCCAAGTTTCTAAAATACGTAGAAAAGGGTAGAAACATAGACGTAGCTTTTAGGACATGGTCTTTAGAGACGTATCCTAATGTTCAACAGTCTACGAATGTGAATTGGAATGTTAAAAGTAGTTTTGTTGCCGAGAAACCACGCTATATTATTCTAGCTTTTCAGACGGGAAAACAGAACGCCATTAAGGCCGATCTCTCGAAATTCGATCACGTAAAAATTAAAAACGTTAAAATATTTTTAAACTCTGAATGTTTCCCGTATGGAGCTTTGAATGTCGATTTTACCAATGGTTCGTACATGCTCGTATACCAGGTGTTTTCAGATTTTCAAAAGAGTTTTAATGGCCTGGCGCATTCGCCAACACTCGAACCCAGTGAATATGCTCGCGATGCTCCATTGCTAGTGTTTGATGTCAGCAGACAGGACGATCAGATGAAATCGGGTGTTTTCGATCTGCCCATAGAAATGGCAACGGGCGAAAATTTACCCGCCAATATGAATGTTTATGCAATGATTATTCGTGACCATTTAGCTATGTATAACGTCAGGGATAGAGTTGTTAAAATATTGACGTAAGTATGAACCAGCAGTCAGTTGTCAATAAGTCTTCGACATGTTCGTCAATGTTCAAGGCTTCCAGTCTCAAATTGGATTCGTAATTAAAGAACTTAGTTTAGCCTACACAGACGGTACTACTGTGATGTGTAAATTCCTACCGCCGTTTTGTGGCAATTACTAGATAAAAAAGTAAAATTACTAATCGCTGGTTAACAAAACATTACCACGGGATAGAATGGCTAGATGGTGATATAGAATATGAAAAAATTAGAAGCATAATCTGTGAACTATCCAGTGTTGAAATTGACTGAGTTGTGTTTGTAGCCGGAGTAGAGGTAGAATGCTGGCTCTCAATCCAATGCAATGATGACGTAAAAATTTGCGACTTGCAAACAATGTACGAGTGTCCTTTAAGAAAATTAAAAGCTCGCTATACGAATATTAATCATACATGTAATGCCTGCGAGCAGGCTACGGCATGTTCTTGCTTGAACATGCTCTTGTTAACAAAATGGGCGTTGGAATGCGGAAACGAAATGATAAACAACGCGTGGTGAAACTGAGGTCATGTAACAGTTAAAAGTTTTCTTAGTAAACGGGTGGGAGGAAATCACAGTATAAAAAGAACCCTGCAAGCGCGGTAAATTATTTGTTAGTATTTTTGTGCAGTTGCGAGTACATCACGTTATCAAGACATGGACACTCTACTTGAAAAACTCAACAATGCTGCTGTTCACTTCAAGAGACTTGCCGATTTGGAAATAGGCAAAAAGTACGTCGCTACGCAGTTCCAGCACATCGACACGTCATATGGGAAAAGTGCGACGTGTTTCCTGGACGATGGCTCCTGCGTTCATCTTCCGAAGCGGTACGTAAACATGATAAGTAAACCAGAAACGGAATCGTTGAACTCATCTCTCGTATATATAACGTACAGAGGCATGAAGATGGCGAGAAATGGCAAATCACTTTGTGATTTTTTTAAAAATTTAGTCTGAATTTGGCTTTTCTTAAGTGCGCATGTGTTTTTAACTATGTACGTTGCATTTAATCCATTGGACGTTCACAAGTACAGTGATGTTATGATCGGCTATAGAAGAGTACATTTTAAGCCAGAAGGCTTCCCTGAGCAAATAGAGTCTTGTAATGGATTGGAACATTACATCTGCTACAATACAAGTGAAGACTGCATGATATTAGTCTCTGTTCCATGCTGTTTCACCGCCTGCCCTGTCTACTACCTGCGCCCAGATACCAAACTACCAGAGTCTACAAGCACTTTAATTTTGCAAGCGGACGAAGAAATGTTACATCAAGTGTGGTCTACGCAGAAAATCGGCTACGAACTCAAGAGAACCGGCAGCATGAACGTGACAAGATGGACGGAGCACTGCAATGGAGTTCACCACACCACCATCCTGAACACGGGGAAGATGACATGGATTACGCAATGTTCACCGCTCACCTGTGAAGTCTACTTGGCAAGTACTTTTTGAGAAAAAAATCATCAGTTGTCGTCTACTCGTCGAGCTGACAAGACTTCTACCGCAGCTGCAAGTATGTTTGATGCAAGATACTACGTACCATTCAATCCTGCTCACATTCGCAACTATGAAGAATATTTTGTGGGCTACGGCAGAGTTATCTACAAACTGACATTCAATTACGAGCAAGTTGAAGTGTGCAATGGTTCGTATCACATGAGAGGTTACTTCGATTTTAGCGAAGAGTTCCACAAAGAAGTTCTACCCTGCTACAACAACGCAAGGTGTGTGATTTATCATCTATGCCCAAACAGCAAAGTGCCTACGTGCTGTGACGGTGTTATTGCGGAAGCAGATGGCAACGAACTGCTGAGTGAAGAAATAAACGGTGAGTGGACTGATTTTTGTTTATGCTACACCGACTCTGAAGATGAATATTATTGGAGTGAACTATGTGACGGGGTTCGACACTGGACTCTAGCTGACGGAGACGTGTGGGACTTTCCATGTACGCCGGAAGTGTGTCGTCTATCTAAACAGGAAGTGGCTGCATGAAGATAAATATATAAAACAATGGACCGCAGTGAAGCTGTAGCGTCCACCCACAGCAGGTAGCATGGAACTTCAGCGCGTGCTGGCATCACGTAGTGCAGCGCAGCCGGGCCGCAGAAATGCGGAGAGGTGAGTGCATCCGGCCGGCAGAGCAGCTGCCTGACCCCAGCAAGACCGGGGAGGAACACTACTTCTGTCTCGCCGCTGACACAGTGCAGGCATTCGGCTATCATCGGATGGAATACTCGGGTACTTCCGTGACTCAGCATCGCTTGCCTATCCCCTCTCTCACAGCATCGCTTCCCTTCCCCTTTCGCAACGACGCGTCTTTACACAAAATTAACAAGAGAACATTACATTTTCTTTCGTGTATGATGTGCTATTGCGTCAAAAGAAAAAAATGTATGGATGTATGTGAAAATGGTTATGAAGTTTCAAAGCATTCTTGTAGTCAGCATCTTATTTCATGTAATGTAGGTATGAAATTTACGAGGTTTAGTAATGTTTCGTACGTTCGTTGGTTTATCAAGGCTACAAAATAAGTTACTTATTCAGCAGAAGAATGAGTATGTGCAAAAAAGTAACTTAATCTTAAAATTTAATAAAACGTAAAATATATCGCATTTGTGTAACTTAAGGAAAATTGTACTATCGAAGCATATGTAAATGAATACCTAGAAAATATTTTGCGAGCCTGAAACTCGTTCAAACAAATCAAATCGCTGCGCAAATAAAAAAAAGTCATTATTTTGTTGACTGCATCATACATAGGAGGCCGCGGTGGGCGAAGTGACTAGAGCACTCTCCTCCCCACCAAGGTGATCTTTGTTCGATTCCCAGCGGGGTCGGGCCCCGGACTTTCGCATGTGATAATCGTGCCGTATGATGCCGCTCGTCGGCGGATTTTCTCGGGGATATTACGTTTCCTCCATCCTACATTCTGGCGCCGCTTCATATTCACATCACGTCAGCTCTCACCAGTGCTAAAGACCTACATGTTATTGCTGACCAAAAAATATCTTCATACAGAGGAAATAACGTTGTCGCTGCATAGAAAATACTCTAACTGAAAGTTGTTTCAAACCAATTAAATCGCAAATAAGACACCGGTACTTAAATTAAAACAATATTTGAAAAACTTCACAGTCTTCTAAGTGTGTTGAAATGTGACTTTATAAGGCTGTACTATCTTCGTCGTCCCAAGTTCAAGTTTGCTATGGTTTTCATGGGCGGATAACATTTTGGGAGGCTGCTGAATGGCTATAGCACACGTGATTAACTAAACCACAGAAGAAAGATTGGTGACTGTGATGAGTTGTTTATCTCTAGATTTAGCTTTATACACCATTCAAGAAGGAGTAAGCTGTTTTTTTTTTGTTTAATTCAATGTTGACTGTATACTATCTGCGCCGGGATCCTAGTATCTGAGATTACAGGGTACGGAGACCCGGGAAGTAACATGCGAAGTAGAAGAATCGCTTTTAATATAAATTCAAGACAATATTTGTACTTTGAACGATTTACCGGGAAGCAACGTTTTAAGATGAATACATTACAACAAATAGCCCATGTTACACATGTAATACCATACTACTGAATAATATGTGCTAAATATCCTTCATAGAAACACTAAATGTTTATGTAAATTACAACGAAGCTGACCTTTAAAGTTATTTCCTCGAAAATTTAAAGCATATATTTTTATCATTAATATCATAGTATTTTCGTGATGGACGTAGTGAGCGTGAAGATTTCAAAACTATTAAAATACACTTTAAATTGAATTTCTAGTAGGTAATAAATACTACTTACCCTACTTTTATTTTTATGTCTTAGTACTTCAAGATTCTGTTGTTGCAATTTGTATGCTGCAAGGATTTTGTCAATATATAATATTTCGCTTTTGCATAATTTATGGACTGATTGTTGATATTACGGTGTGTAACACCTTGGTTTTATATTTTCTGACATAAATTAATTTTTTCGTGGATTAGGCTATTTTCTAAAAAAAATCACTATTCAAACCAGTATAATATTAGCAGGTCTAAATGCGAAAAATCCTCTAAGTGTACAACTTTACACCTTGAAATTCCAAATTTTTCCGGAGGAGCTCCTCTGGACCCCGTGCATTTTTATGAGTGATTCAGGGTTCCAAGATCTACCCTCCCAATTTCTAAACGATCATACGCCTGTCGCTAGTTTATTAGTTTCTTTTTAAATTGTAAAACATGTGTCATTTTATTTGTAATTGGATCGTGGTTTTGTTATTTGCATTTTCTTTAACCAAAGAAACGTTTTTGAAAATGTGAATAACATCAGCTTAAGTGCAATTTTGTTTTTGCTGTAAACTATTTGTGACATAGCTTGTGGTAGTTCGGCCAGGGGCAACAAATAAATAATTAAAGTAACGAAAGAAAATGTTCCTCGTAATTTGTAAATCGGATACGCATGGTTTACTTACAGGTATTGCTGCGGAAAATCAAGTTCAGTGGTGTCCTGATGTTTTGTTAGCGGGGAGGGACTGGAGGAAGCGATAGGAAGTGAGAGAGCAAGCTAACGCCTGTGAGGGGAGGAAGCGCTGACTCGAGGCGGGCGGCCGAGCACTTCCGATGATACCCGAATGCTTGCACAGTGTCAGCGGCTAGACACTTCTAGGAACACTTAGTCTGGCCCTAGCAGTACCCGCGAGAGCTTTGCCTGTGAGTAGCGTGCTGTGTAATACAATGTAATGTAGCAGTGTTACGTGTCAATAAATACATTATCACGGCCGCGGTTGTTTCACTCTCTGTAGCCCACTTGTCAATTCACACAGTTAGTGGTCCACACTTGAGACCACATTGGTGACCCCGACGTAATTGGGCAAGTTCGGGGCGCGCTAAACAGTGGGTGTTTCTAAACACGTCGCTCGTAAGCGTGGCACTTTCTGGGGGAACTTCCGCAGCACTCCGATATTCGCGCCGTATTTCGCATCGCCCCCCAGCATGCTGCGACCTCCATCACCTGCGCCGCCGCCAACCCTTCACCCACCGGTAACCAGTCCGCACCACTCTCTTCCGCGTCGAGCCGGGTAGGGGGACCAAAGACATCCTAGACAACTTCGCGCATCTGCGTACAATTTCCGGCAAATCGCGAATTCGCGCCGTGACTCGCGTCGCATCGCTACCCACAAGTGAGTAGTGCATTTCGGGCGGTTCGGGTGCACTGCAGAAACTATGGTGGACCCAGCGCCAGAACAATCTACTATGGTGGTAGACCGTGTGTCCATCCGCATACCACCTTTCTGGCCCACAGATCCTGATATGTGGTTTGTTCAAGTGGAAAATTAGTTCGCGATCGCGGGAATAACCATGGACAGTACAAAACTCCACTATGTGGCAGCGCAATCTGGACTGTAAGTACGCCACCAAAGTGCGTGACATTCTGACTCGGCCACCGTATACAGGCAAGTACGAGAAGCTCAAGACCGAGCTAATCAAAAGGTTTGGTGCATCACAAGAGAGGAAAACGAAGCAGCTGTTGGAGCACGAGGAGATGGGCGACAGGCGACCATCCCAGTTCCTGCAGCACCTTCGCAGTTTGGCGGGAACGACTATCCCCGATGACCTCCTGGGTTCCTTATGGCTGGGCCGCCTACCCACATCAATACAGGCGATTCTCGCCACAAAGGTGAACTCGCCGCTAGATTCATTGGCTGAACTTGTGGACGCCATTGCAGATACCACCCCCCAACCCTAAGCGGCTGGGGTTGCCTCTCTGGAGTCCATGATGGACAAAATGGCAGCGCTGATGTCAGCAAAGAAAGGGGAGATGGCAACAACATTGCGGCAGAAGATCGCAGCAGCCGCCGCCAGTAATGCCCAGCGCAAAAGCCGCAATGATAGTTCATCGCCAGTTAGACGCCGCTTCCGCTCCCGCAGAAAGGGACCTCCAGGGGCCTGATGGTACCACAACCGGTTCGGGGACGTTGCCAGCAAGTGCACGAAGCCATGCACTTACCCATCGGGAAACGACCATGAGACACGTTAATGGCGACCGACGACTCTTCCCTGCCTACTGGTCGCCGCTTGTTCATCATGGAGCGTGATACCAAGGTACTGTACCTCATTGATACCGGTTCTGATATCTGTGTCTACCCACATACCCATTTGCCAGGTAGGCGTTCCCAGTCAACCTATTCCCTAGTCGCGGCCAATGGCACACAGATTGCAACCTATGGCTTTGTAACGTTCACCCTCAACTTAGGACTTAGAAGGGTTTTGGTTTGGCGATTCGTAGTGGCTGAGATGACTAAGCCAATCATAGGAGCAGACTTTCTCTACCATTTCCGCCTGCTTTTTTATATTCGTAATGGACGCTTGGTGGACAGTACTACATACCTCACCTCAGTTTGGTCCATTGTCACAAGTCACATCAACAGTATCAAAACCCCTGCTCCCTCTTTCCGGTACCCTGAGTTGCTTCACAAGTTCGCCAGTCTTACCCGGCCTGCAGGGATCCCACACCCGGTGCAGCACACCACTGTGCATCATATCAATACCACCGCAGGGCCGCCAGTGCACAGCAGACCTCGCTGCTTGGCCCCAAACCGGCTGCGCCTTGCCAAGAAAGAGTTTGAGGACATGCTCAGGCAGGGCACTGCACAGCCATCGGACAGCCCTTGATCTTCTCCACTGCACATTGTGCCAAAGAATGGAGTCGAGTGGCGACCTTGTGGGGATTACAGAATGCTGAACACCCATTCCATGCCTGACAGGTACCAGATCCCACATATCCAGGACTTCTCCCACTCACTGCACGGCTCAACCATCTTCTCCACCATTGACTTAGTCCGCGCCTACAGCCAAATATCGGACTCACCTGGTGACATCCCCAAAACAGCCATCACAACACCATTCGGCCTCTTTGAATTCCCATTCATGTTATTTGGTCTACGCAATGCTGCACAGACTTTCCAGTGGTTTATGGACATGGTCCTTCGTGGTCTACACTTTTGTGTGTCTTACCTTCATGACATTTTGGTGGCATCCAAGGATCAGGAAGAACATTTGCTGCAACTGACCGAACTTTTTGAACATCTTACGACCTACGGAATCGTCATCAACCCTGGCAAGTGTGTCCTCAACGAGTCCTTCTTCACATTTTTGGGGCACACCATCTCGGCTGATGGCTCCCAACCTTTACAGGAAAAGGTCCAAGCTATCCCGGACTTCCCTATCCCGAACCCAGCCAAGCAGCTGCGCCAATTCACAGGCATGATCATCTTTTATAGATGGTTCATCCCTGGGGCTGCCGAAAAGCAGGCTCCTTTGCACGAGCACCTGTGTGGCACTATCAAAGGCAAAGATCCCATCGCATGGACAGCTACCAGCAGCAAAGCTTTTGGGGATTGTAAGGCCAGCCTTGCTTCTGCCCCCTCGCTCGCCCACCCAGTGCCTGATGCCCCCCTGACCGTGGTGATGGATACCTCAGATTGTGCAGTCGTGGCCGTACTCCAGCAACAGGTCCAGGGACACTGACAACCATTGGGGTTCTTTTCAGTCAAGATGAACCCAGCACAGCAGAAATACGGTGCCTACGACAGGGAGCTTCTTGCCACATATTTGGCCGTACGGCAGTTTCGCCACATGGTCGAAGGCAGAGATTTCATCATTCTAACGCTTTCGCCCAGAACCCCGACAAGTGCTCCCCACACCAGGCCAGGCATCTATACTTCATCAGCCAGTTTACGACAGACATTCGTCACATTCCTGGCTCTGCTAATACAGTGGCCGACACCCTGTCCTGGCTGGATTCAGTCACCGCCCCTCTTGACTACCAAGCACTGGCACAGTCCCAGATGGATGATGAGGAGTTGCTGAGGTTCCTGCGGCAAGACACTGGTCTTAATTTGGTGAAGTTCAAGATCCCAGACTCTCAGCAGGATGTCTACTGCGACGTGTCCACCTCGACGGCCCGACCCTTTCTGACACTGAATTTCTGCAGAGCTGCTTTCGATGTTGTACATCGCCTGGCTCACCCAGGCATCAAGGCGACAGTGCGATTGGTTGCACAACGGTTCGTCTGACCATCCATGAAATCGGATTGCAGGCAGTGGGCCCGTTCCTGCTTATCATCCAAATGGTCGAAGATTTTCCATCATGTCTCCTCGCCGGTAGGGTCTTTCTTACCTCCCTCGTCCAGAATCGACCATGTTTACATCGATATGGTGGGACCCCTGTCGTCATCCCAAGGCTTCCGCTATTGTCTCACCATGGTCGACCGCTTCACATGCTGGCCAGAGGCAGTGCCGGTTGAAAACATCGAAGCGACCACGGTCGCCAGAGCTTTTTACACCACATGGGTGGCATGTTTCGGGACTCCCCTGAGGATCACCACCGACCAGGGCCAGCAATTCATTTCTTCCCTGTTTACGGCCCTGACTGCCTTGGTGGGCATGACCCATTTCCATACAACGGCCTACCATCCGGCTTCCAATGGGATGGTGGAGAGATTGCACCGTCAGTTCAAGGCAGCCATCTGCTGCCACAACACCGAGCGCTGGGTTGACATTCTACCGACTGTTCTGCTCGGCATCAGGGCCGCCTGGCGAGCAGATCTCCACGTATCTGCAGCAGAGTTGGTCTATGGCCAGCCACTACGTCTGCCAGGGGAATTCCCCAGTGTCCGCCCTGATGCTCCACTGGTCGATGCTCCAAGCCTGGTGACGGATCTCCGCCTGCACTTCAGGGACCTCCGGCCTGTCCTTGGTTCACACAATGATGGGAACAAACCATTTGTCTTTAAGGACCTCCAGACGGCCACAGAGGTGTTCGTTTTCTTGCGAGGGGTCTAAGGGGTCTCTCCACCCACCATATGAGGGCCCCTTCAAAGTCCTCGACTGAACTCCGAAGACAGCGACTCTCCTGACGCACGGCAGGCGTACCACAGTCTCTATCGATCGTCTCAAGCCTGCTTATGTCTTGGCTGACCAGGAACCAGCAGGCCCTGCAGCACCCCTTCCTACAGTAGCACCAGCCCCCCAGCAACCCCAGTTTCCCAGCAAGATATATCGAGGTCCTACGCCTAACGTGACCGGCACTGGGCGGCGTGTCCCCTTACCAGACCGCCTACAGGGCAGTTTCGCGTGATGCGTCACATCACTTGGAGGGGGTGCTGTAGCATCCACACGCAGCAGGTAGCACGGACCTTCAGCATGTGCTGTCATCACGCAGTGCTGTGCAGCCGGGCTGTAGAAATGCGGAGGAGGAGTGCATCCGGCCGGCGGAGCAGCTGCCTGACCCCAGCAAGACCGGGTAGGAACGCTTAGTCTGGCCCTAGTAGTGGCTGTTAGAGCTTTGCCTGTGAATAGCGTGCTGTGTAATACAATGTAATGTAGCATTGTTTACGTGTCAATAAACACATTATCATGGCCGTGGTTCTTTCACTCTCTGTAGCCCACTTGTCAGTTCACACAGTTAGTGGTCCACACTCAAGACCACAGAAGCTACTGTTGAATGTGAATTTATGTGTAGAAGCAGGTGTAAATGCTACAAAGCTTTTTGTGACCTTATTTCCAGACTTTACCAGTTACTTGCTGGAATATTTTATTAGTGTGACATCATTTCTATTGCGGCAAAAATAGCAGTAATATAATTCAGTAACTCGCCAACTACCGTGACGACAAGATGAACGCATTTCACCCAGCTAACCACTACGTGAGCTTCGAACCTGGTTTGAGCAAGGTAACCTATTCCTACTTGTCTAACGGACTTTAACGATCTTTTACGGAAGAATGTGACTCCCAGTTTCATACGCTGTTTACGCATGAAGCATCATTCTACAAGCCCAGCCAGCAAATAGTTGACTGTACTACATACGGCTAATGTTACGTACATTATTTACGTAATGAAACAAAGCTATCCTGTTCGCCAGAAGAAGTTATTGCATTCGCAAAAAATAACAAGATGCTCCACGCTCCAGACTGCAAGATGATGTCACCTCCAACCATAGAGCTGACTGGAGCGTCCATTCTACAGCCGTCGGCAACGTCTATACAGCCTACAACAGGACTTCAAAAACCAGCTTCTGCCGCACGTCCAAAATGTACGAAAAACGACACCGAGTCTGCAAGCACCAGCAAGAAGAAGATTCCTGTTATTGAACAAGAGACCGCTGCTATCAGTGATGAATCCACGCCAGTGTTTATACTAGACGAGACTTTTCTGGAGAATAAAATACAATCAATTGTTCTTAAAATGTGTTTCAAAGAAATAATGAAGAAAATACTATCTGAATCTGTCGGTGCCTTCATGACTGAAGTTACTAAAGATGACATAAAGTAATTTCTGTGTGTTTTAATGTATGTATTTTAGGGAAAAAAGCGCAAATACACTTATATGTGCGCTCAGGAAATATATGAAAATACTGAAAGGAAATATGTAATTTTTAGTGAATAAATCTTGTATATGAAATAAAACCTTTTCTATTTCCCCATTATGTCACATTTCAAATAAAATCTTCTGGTAAATATAAAAAATGAAATGATGGTTCATGAATCAATGAATACAATTTTAAAAAGTAAGACAATTATGAAAATAAATTCTGCTACATTGTGAAATTAGAAGGTTGTGTTAGATACAAATAAAAACTCACACGGTGAGAATAATACATTATAAAATGAAGACGAGTCAATAAGTGTATAAAAGAAACTTAGCCAAAACTTTAAAGTACTTTTTCCAGTTTTGAAAATGATTACATTAACTGTATAAAACAGATGTTGAAACATTCTATACACATAAATGAATTCAATAGAAACATTAATAAGTGTTTGTGAAATGACTGCAATAACTTTTAATTTTTTAAACACAGCAGTGTTTAACTTGTAGGTATGGTAACATTTTATTTATAAAAGTAGCTTTGGTGTACACACAAGTACTTTTATTTGAAATGCAAAATACTGGCAAATATAATAATTTTAATTAAACTCGCGAACAATGGTTTCTGTGCCTTACAGGTCGTGAGCAAGGCGGCTCTCTGATTTATTTATAAACTGCATCCAGACTCGTTGGAGTCTACAAGAATTTTGTTTGTCGACCTGCCGTGACGTTCGTCGTCAGTTACCGTTGGTAAATCCAGGCCAGGGCGGGGCACAAACCTTCCAGAATACAGCCCACTTTCTCTACGTCCACCATGTTGAAAAGTTACATTACTCGAGAAATATTAAATATACGTATAGGGGTTGAGTTGCCCTTACTCTCGCATCGTCGCTCTGTCAGTTCACTTCGTTGTTCCATCAGAGCTCCGTCGCCATTCCGCTGCTATGTAGCTAAACCACTGTGGGTTCACGTCTGCTGTTATCATTTAAAGTCGACTTTGGTACAGGTAAGACGTGATAGCACCGACACCGTCAGCTGCAAGCTACTGTTACCTGTATAACTTGTTCCTGTAAGTATAATCACCTTGCACACATTGTACCCACACACACTATAAGGAAATTTTTCAATTACAAAATAACTGTTATGCTAAACAATTCGCAGACTAAAATATTATATTTAACAATTTTTTTTATTTAAAAAAATTAATTTTAAAATGTTTAAAGGTTGTATTGCTTTTAAAAACATAAAAATAAAAATAAATGTTCTAAGTTTTAAATTTTTTAAACATTCTGTTGCCTTGCAAAGTTCTATCAGGCATTATATTTCTATAAATAATGTATAAACTTTTCTTAAACAGTAACTCATCGTTTCCCCTTCTCCTCCTGTTCAAGAAATACTGTTTGCAATATAGCTAAACGTGGATTGTGCCCATATGATTTCAGTTTCTGAGCTTGATCTGTAACTCTCATGCCAGCATGGACAGCAGACGTGTCGACGTTATTGTTTCCATTGCTTCTCTTCCTTCACGATCCTCTTCTGATGGGTCGTCTTCATCTTTGGTGAGTGAGACACCAGCATTTTTGTTTGAGTGTGGTTTCTGTGGGAAGTTGTTTGTGCTTCGTAAAACTCTTTTGCGCCACGAGGCCGCTTGTGCTCATAATCCGTACAGGGGAGACAAAAACATTTGTCATTTGTGTGGCCTTACTGTGTCCAGGAAGGACAGTTTGGAGCGCCATTTTCGCTCGTGCACAGGCACCGTTACACACGCCACATCAAACTGCAAACACTGTAGTAAGTCATTTGCTAACAAGGGCGACGCATGCAGACACTAGGCAGGGTGTCATTCCAATACAAATAAATCAACACACATGTGCGTTAGTTACGGGAAGACATTCACAGAGAACAGATAGTTTAAAATCACACACTAGAAAGTGCAAGGGCCTGGCACAGCCCCTCGCTAAGAGGGCTCGCATAGCCCCGCCCACTAAACCCTCCGCCCCAGCACCTAAAGTGGGCAGGCCTAAAATTAGTGTAGGGTTAGGGGCAGGGACCGCCCACGGTTTTGTTTTGGCCGAGACAGCATTCAGGGCCAAGATGAAAACATACATAGTAAAGAATAATGACGAAAACACCAAGGATATTTGCACATATTTGGAGTCTACAAAAGATAATTTAATTGCACAGTTAGCTGACGATGTACAGGAAAACGGTCCGATAAAATTTAATGTATTTCTTGAGTGCGATTATGGCAAGCCAGAACCGCATGACCAGGAACACGATAGCCGTGCATTTAAATTAAAAATATTCCGATACATAATGTAGGTGATATCGAAGAGGCTGTGGCGGCCAGCATAGACAAGATTTGCAGGGAGGAACAAGAGTATATGGCTCGAGGTTCCAGGTAGACTCTTACAGCAGTCAGACAGATACAACTATGTATAAATAAACTGGAACCCACCCGAGCCTCGAGCTATATTTACCTTCCAGAGTCCTTTAAATCCAAGTCAGGAATAATTAACCCGAAAATGAAGACAATAAAAAATGTTTTAAATGGTCACTTTTAGCACGATACATCGAAGGCGCACACCCAGAGCGCATAAACAAATGCTACACTGATCTGGAACATAAGTTTAATTTTAATGGTGTTGACTTTCCGACACCGGTTCACCAAATAAAAACATTTGAGAGGAACAATGCAGGTGTTTCCATAAATATATTTACGTTGAATGAACACAATCAAGTTATACCACACTGCATTGTAAACAAAGAGATGGAAAACCATTTTGATTTAATGGTTCTGACTAGCGAGGAGAAGAATTCGCACTATTGTCATATAAAATATTTTTCAAGATTAATCAGGAAGCAGATGTCAGCACACGAAAGACAACTGTATACTTGCAAGAGATGTTTTAAATCTTATCACGACCTGCCAAGATTAACTGGAAAAACCGTATTCGAAATTCTAGAAGAGCACAAGATGTACTGCAAACCTCACGCGCCTGCAAGAGTAGAGATGCCGCTGCACGAAAAGAACGGGCGTAGGCCGGTTCTAAAATTCAAGAATTTTCAGAATAGTGATAAGATGCCAATTGTTATTTATGTCGATTTCGAAGCCATGCTCGTGCCAATACAGACTTGCCAGCCGGACCCTGCCACCTCGTACACATATTCATACCAAGAACATAAACTTATAGTTACAGCTTGCTCGTCCAAATCGACAATGAACTGATTCCCACATATAATACTGCAAGTTTGTCGAGAAATTTAAATACATACACTGGTGAAGACGCAGAGAAAAAATTCATTAAAGATATAGTCAAGATTGGACATCAAGTAAAAGCTATCTACGAGACAAGTGAACCGATGAAGCCACAGGACGCACAACAACAACTGTACTACGAATCTGCCATCAACTGCTGCTATTGCGAGGAAGCATTCACTGACAAGAACAATAAAGTCCGAGACCATTGCCATATGACGGGTGATTACCTAGGACCATCATGCAACGAGTGCAACAAGCTGCGAAGAAGGCCACAGAAGCTGCCAATTTTATTTCATAATTTAACGTACTATGAAAACTTCATTATTAAGCAACTAGGCTATGACGACAAGGAAATATTTATTATACCACACACTGAAGAAAAGTTAATCACATTTTCAAAGTCGCTGGGGGAGAAATTTGCTATCCATATTATTGACACGTTTAGATTTATGTCGGCAAGCCTCGCAACATTAGTAGACAATCTGTCACGTAGCGAATTCATAAACACGAGTAAAAATTTAGTCCAGAACAAATGGAGCTAGTAACAAGAAAGGGCGTGTTACCGTATGACTATATCGATAGCTTCGCAAAACTGAAAGAAACACATAGCTGCCCCCCAGCGCCAAGTTCCACAACAAGTTAACAGATACGGACATAACAGCAGAAGTCTATGCTCACGCCGTAAAAGTTTGGCAAGAAATTGCACCACAATTGAAGATTATGCTACAATATATTTAGAAACAGATGTTGGCATGCTCTAGACGTTTGTGAACGGGACGGGACGACTACTGACCGCCCTCCCCCCCCCCCGGGCCGAGCGATAATCATCTATACATCTGCAGTTGCAGTTGTTTAAATTATAGTTATCTACTGTTACTTAGAGACAAGGTACTTGTTTATTAAGCGGCCTCAACACGCTTGTTCTCAGTTCCAGATTATTCACCGAATCCAGGGTCCAGCCCGACACTTTCAAAACCATTTTTTCTTCCTCTTTACATATATTCTGTATAGTTTTCTCAACAGCGTTTTTGATTTCATGTATATTATAAACAGGAACATTCGACGTCTTGAATGCTTTTCTGTTGCATCCATAACCATACGGTTCTGGCTTTGTGTAGCTACATTCCAACCACATGTAATATTTTACAGGACCATGATTTTCCACTTTGTCTGTAAGTTGGTGTATAATATTTCCTTTCATAATTGCTAGGAACGAGCAAACATCTTTTGCAGGACTTGTCAAATTTGGTGAAACACAATCTTTTGGTTTTCCCTTGAAAGCAGATTGCTTCAGAAAATAGCCATTTATGTTAGGCTTCACCTCATAAACTACAAACCGTGGTTGCGATGTATGATCAGGCGACGAGACCGCAGGTGTTACATATTAAGTACTCTTCCATTCAGCTTGAAAATATTTATTCATATCGAATTCAGAAGATGAATGCTGAATCTGTTGGTCGACTGCAGCTGATTCAGAATAATTTTTACAATGTTTCCAGTGCTTCTTTAAATTATTCATGCGAGTATACTGTCGATGACACTTATTACAATAGGAAACCCTACGGATGGTACTCCTTTCACATTTATTCTTCTCGTGTCTTCTTGCATCATGATTGTATGCAAATGTCTCGTTACAGTAGTTGCAAGGATACCTTACCATACAACTGCAACTGGTGAGACAACACCATTGAAAGGAAGTTGGGTAATCTCAGTTACAACATGGAGTCTACATAGCAGGTGTTGCAGATGCATGTTCATTTGGACTAGATGTACTGTACAAACTAGGATGCTGCATTGACACTCGATTCAGGGTCTTGAGAGCATGTGAAACAGAGTTGGTATTGATACCACGACCAAAATAATCTTCGCCAATCAGTTGCCCAGTAGTTTGTTGTCAGACCACCATGTTGCCAGCTACTAGTGAAATTGTGATACCAGGGCACTGTGTAAGAACATTTATGAGGCACTTACAGTAAACTGAGCCAAGTACAAGAGGAAGTAACTTTCCTGGTGGAGTACTTATAGCAAGCTAACATAATTTCCTGGTTAGAGTGATTAACTTGACTGACAAGACAATTCGTCTCGAGGAGGGGGCAGCGATTAGGTTGTGTAAGCAGGTTTGCCAGATAAACACACCTGAGTCTAAGGTTTTGAAGGAGGGCCTTGTAAAGCATACTCTACCAGAACCACTTACAGAACTCCCGGAGAGTACAAAGGAAAACCTGGACTGGAGACTAGAGAAGGCTGTGGCAGAACTCAAAGAATCAAAATGATTTTTCATGTGGTTCAAATATTCTTGGTAGGACATCTGTTGTATGCCACCATATTGATACAGGAGCGGCCAGACCTACCAAGCAACCCCCTAGCCATCTGCCTGTAGCTTCACATGAGGTGCTTCCTGGCATTCTGCAAGAAATTAACGATATAGATGTTATAGAACCATCGAAAAGCCCATGATAATCTCCGGTTGTGTTGGTCAAGAAGAAAGACAGTTCAACAAGATTTTGTGTGGATTACCAGCGGCAGGATAATGTTACCAACAAAGAATCATACCAACTTCCTCGGATAGATGACACACTGCGTAGCCTGACTGGATCCCAATGGTTCTCAACCTTGGACATGAAAAGTGGTTACTAGAAATGTGAAGCGGCCATAGAGAATATGGAGAAGACTGCAAAAAAGGCGAAACCCAAAAATCTAGACTGGCCGAACATGCATGGGAAAATAGCCACAAAATCCTTTGGGAAGAATCTAACCCACTTACACAGGAAACTGACAAAATTAAAAGAAAAATAAAAGAATCAGCCTTTATTATTAGCAATAGTAATATTTTCAGTCAACAGAGCATTGAATTAAAAAATATGTGGAGCCCATTGATTAAAAGAGAAACAAATTTACAGCACAAAATAAAAACAGACACCCAACCCACCACAATCAATCAGAGTCAATACATGCTGTGCGACCAATCAGGAGACAGCTCGTATCCCATTGGCTGAGCACGATAAGGGGCTTTACCCTATATAAACCCATGGTTTTTCCAGTATCCTCATCAGTCGCACTCGTGTTCTTGAACCCTGCGTGTCTACCTGATGACGGGAACAGATTCTAGTTCCCGAAACGTCGTTCATACTGACTGTTTGGAAATCTACTGTGTTTTATTTCGTCTCATCTTTTGTGTTGTTTGTTGCTTTTTCTGTTTGTGTCCAACATCTTTGTGTTTTGTTTAGTCTCATCGTTATGTCGTTTACTGTAATTCAGTTTGTGTTTTGGTTTCGTCTCATCATTGTGTCGCATGTCAACTTAAGTTTTTTATATTTTTGTTATTTCTTTTATTTTGTTTGTTCCTTGTCTTATCTGACCATATTCTAGTTTTGGAATTTCATTTTGTGTATGTATCCTGATGACTAAAGCATACTCTGCTCTTTATGTTTTCTTGTCTTATTTTTACTTTCGGTTTTCTTGTGACAGTTATTTATTTCGCAATGGAGTATGTCCATACAAACAAATCCAGTCATGAACTCCCATTGCACAGTTCTTTCAAAGATCATATGGAGAAGACTGCTTTTTCTGTTCAAGGAAAAATAACTTGGCAATTCATGGTCATACCTTTTAGACTATGCAATTGTCCAGATACATTTGAACTACTTATAAAAATATTCGTCTGGTTTATTTTGATGATATTGCGGTCACAGGGACGACATTCGGAGAACACCTAGTACATCTTGATTCAGTGCTTCAAATGGTTACAGCACCTAATTTTAATCTAGTTCCCACAAATTGTAATATGTTCCAAAGTATAATAAAATTCCTGTGACATGTAGTGTTGGCCAAAGAGATAGAAACAGATCCAGAGAAGACGAAGGGAATCAGAGACTGGCCACAGTCAACCGATCAGACTTAAGTAAGAAGTTTTCTGGAGCTGAGTACTTATTATCAGCATTTTGTTCATGAGTTGGCCACAATAACAAAGCAATTATATGAGTTAACTGAAACTAAAAGAAAGTTTCTCTGGACTCCCGAATGTGTATCCTCATTTAGTAAATTAAATGAAACTTTGAGTTCACCTCCTGTCCTTGGCTATCCTAGCAGTGATAGCGAGTTCAATTTAAACACAGATGCGAGCGATGTAGGGATTGGTGCTGTGTTGCCACAAATCCAGCATTGGAAAAGGAGGCCATTAGAGTATTTCAGCAAAGTGAGACATATGCCCGAAAAAATTACTATCTAACTCGCAGGGAGCTGCTGGTAATGGTCAAGTCTCTTTCACACTTTAATCATTACTTATATAGAAGGTATTTTATTCTTCGAACAGATCATGCATCATTAAATTGGTAACTGTACTTCAGAAACCCAGAGGGGCATATAGCTAGGTGGATGCAGCACCGCAGAAAGTATGATCGAAATACAGAACAGACCTGGTCGTTTACACAACAATGCTGATGCACTGTCCATGAGGCCCTACGAACCAATGTTCTTTCATTGTGCATACCAAGAAGGGAAGACTGGCAAGACAGCAACTGCTCGAAAAACAAGAATCCAAGAATTCACAACTGACAATGGATCTTCTTCAGGCGAAGAAAGAATTGGCGATTATCGGAGAATGAACCAGATTGGAAAGAAAATGGCAAGTGTCCAGAGTGGGCTAAGCTATCTGATCAAAGTACTTCAACCAAGGCATACTGGGCACAATGGGATTCTTTAGCTTTGAGGAATGGTGTGCTGTGTCGGGACTGGGAAAGTGCAGATGGCACAGAAACATGCCTGAAGCTGGTACTCCCATTAATTTTAGTTCCAGGGTGCTGAAGGAACTTCATAGTTCTGCAGCCAGAGGACATTTTGAAATGAATAACACTCTCAACATAGTAAGATTGTGGTACTATTGGCTACACTGAAGTGATGATGTTTAAGAGTTGTTGTAAAACATTTAATGCTTGTACTGCAAGGAAGGGGACCAAGAACTAGAGGATGTGGTCACTTTCAGAAATATATTACATAAGCCCCATTTGAGAGTAGGGCAGTAGATATTTTGTGTCCCTTGCCAGAGACAGAGGAAGAATCGGTACCAATTGGTGACACAAGACTACTACATCAAGTGGCCTTAAGTCATACAAATAACTGATCAAGAGGCTGTTGTGGCCCATGATATAGTAGAGCATATATTCTCAAGGTTTGCAGTACCACTCAAACTTCATTCCGACCAGGGCCGCACCTTTGAAGCCAAGTTAATTCAGGAGGTGACGAAAATTCTTGGAATGAAGAAGACAACTGACTACACCTTTGCATCCTCAGTCAGATGGGATGGTCGAGAGGTTAAACTGTACCTTGGAACGGTATATGTCCATTTCTGTAGCAGACGAACAAAAGGATTGAGAATCCAATGTGCCTCTGTTCCTCCTTGCATACTGTTCTGCTGTCCATGAAGCCACAAGTTTAACACCTTTGATGATGCTGCTACGGAGAGAGAGATTCACCTTCCAAGTGATCTGCTATTTCGAAGACCAACGGATAAAGAGCAGCCTGCTTCACCGACAGTGTATGGCTATAAACAGTGTCGCAAATTGGGCACAGACAATGACTTTCCTCCGCAACGTTTAAGGGTCAATAGCGACAGGATTTAAACAAGGTATGATCGAAGGGAGCCTGAAGAGAAATTTCAAGAAAGGCAGCTGGTATGGCAGTATAACCTACAACGACGAAAAGTATACTGTCCGAAACTACAGAAATGCTGTGAAGGCCCTTACCAGATTGTCAATGTATATTAAGTGGTTTTCCAGGTCGAGAAATCCCAAGGTTGTGCATATAGACTAAATGGCTTACTATGATGGACCAGATACTGTTATGTCTGCTTGGAACAGACAGACTTAAGTAGGGGGCAGTGTTGCGAGCTGTGACTATCTGGCTGAGCTGTGTAATAAGATACAATGGTGGTAGAGATAGAAGAAATCCTTTGTATGGCTCGTGTAACTTTGTGTGATGCCACAGCAACCAGCTGCATGCCACGACTATCGTGCGAGCAGCATATGCTGTTACAGCCGTGGTAAGAGTAAAGAGGTATGGCTTCCACTGTGCTGCTCGTGTTACCCTTTTGCGATGTGCGGCAGCGGCCACCTGAATGCCTATATCGGGCGACAGAAGTTATCATAGTCTAGAGTATTCTTGTGCGAGCTGTATTTTGCAGGATGGTGCTGGACCCAAATACGACCTCCTTGTAGGAGCTTCGAGATAACTACTTGCCAAGAGAATTCGAGTGTTCCGCATAAGTGTATAAAAGAGAGCTGTGGCAGAGACAGGAAAATTTTTCACTGGCAGGTGTCTGGTGTGAGTTGAAGTGATAGTGATGAGTGGCGAGAAGTATTGGGTTGCAAGAAGTGTTCGAGGGCATCCAGCGAGGTTCATTGTGGCAAGTAGCGTGACAAAGGAGTTTTTTGGGTTACAAAAGGTTCGTCGGTGCTCATTCCAGGATAATGAGTCCACCATTTGTAATTATTAATAGAGACATTTCAAGAACAGAGCACATGTATGCAGGACTATAATCGTATTTAGGCTTTTAGACCTTTGTGTAAATAGTTGTCATTTGTGTTGTTTGATTATTTATTTATTAGTAACTAATCATTAGTGACATATAGAGATTATTTTGGTGTAGATGATGGTTGTAAATAAATAAGGTTAGCTTTATTTATTTTCTTTTCTTTTACCAAAGACCTCGACCCTTTTGTGTGCCTAGCCCCAATGTGTAACTCATTTACTAGCACAATTTCGAAATTGAAAATCTAGATATTTCTGGGGGAAGGCCCCCATATTCCCCAGTTTTCGCTTCGGGAAAGGGTAAAGCTGTGTTTAAGATGTAACTCCCTCCAGTATCCTGAGCTGGATTCACCCCTGAACATGGTCTGTTTCGAAAAATGTTACACTATTATGACCTCATCTGAAGTGATTGTATGTAGTAACCAGTCTAAAATAGCTTATATGACGGAATGATTGTCTGTTGGACGCTAAGTAGCTGTAACTAAAATTAATTAATTTCCTTATAATGGGAACCCTAAAATAATGATTTGATTGTTCCTACTTCATCTTCACATCATTGTCGAACAACTCAGGTCTAATAATTTTTAAGAACAAGATACGGTAAATATTACTGCACATTTATTATGTTACAGGATCCGACGATATAAGCGGATATTAGCCGAGTTTCTCACTTATTTACCACAGTTCTTAACAAATGATTCAGAGAATGTCTAGCATTTGAAACATTTGTGCATACTATTGAGTTTAGCTAAAGGCACTTTATACTGTATTTTGAAATATGTAACGGGTAAGGACAATCTAGGTTTTCAGTTAAATCACTACTATCTTCCCACATGCAAGGATAGTTTCCCTCCTTTAACCTTACCAAATGCACCACATCATTCCCTTAAGTTTTCTGACCATACCTGTGTCATTTCTAACAGTATAGACATCGTAATATCAACAGACAAATCCCTTAATTTCTTGACGGGAATAAGATAACTTTGCTCTTCTGAAGGGCAAGTCAAATTAGAGACTATTTTTAATGATCTTGGTTGAGGTAAGCTCACCATGCCTTATATGCTACCTTTAAATATGATGAGGTGATATATTTGTACCACCCATGCATGCAACATCCACACTGGTGCGAGAATTTAAGAGCAGAAGTAAGTGGAAGAAGTGTATGTGACCAAGGAAACCATTGTTTCTGAAGCAGAATCTTGTAAGCAGTTCTTTCAAAGCAGAATTCAAATAAACAACGACTGGATAAAGCATTTTGCCTTTCAAAACCTATAACCGACAACTCAAGAGTGTTTCGCTGTACCTCTGGTTGTCGTTTTTAAGTTTCTAATGTTGATTAGTTAAGGAATCAGTGCTCAAGGGATATTACACACCTTAAACGAGTGACTATATTGACAGTGATCATACAAGCTTTATTAATGCTTGGAGCTTGTGTGTCTTCAAGACACTCTTCATACCCTGTAATTGTGAGCAAATTTAAAAATGTTCATAGAATATAAGTCGTGTAAGATTCTAGGACTGCAACATAATATTAGTAAATGTTACTTATTCATCTTCCTTTCTCTTATATCTTCGACTAGTTATAGTAAGTGGGATGTCATATTGGATGCAGTTGATAATATTCAATATAGTATGGTAGATTTCCCCACAAATCCTTCAGGCAAAGCTAATGAAACAAATTATATTATCTGCCAAAATGTGCTGGGACTCGCCACTACTTGTTAAGTCATTGCTGAAATGGACACACTTTAGACAAGATATGACAAGTTTTTGTACTATTGTCTGTCTCAAATGTTGATGCATAACATATTTTATTGGCTGATTGGTTTCCCTGATTGTTAATTATAGCTGCAAGGTATTATGTTAATTTATTAATGTGTCGTTTGCAGGAAGGAGACAGCACACACATTTTGTAAACAAAACCAAAAGTATCCTCCCTAGTAGATAGGTTATGGCAGTTTTGGTGCGGGTGTCGGAGTGTGGAGCCTCGCCCGAAGCGCCATCCGCTATGTTGTGATTTCACAGCCCTGGCTGCCATGTTGGATGACCTTGACCTTTAACCATGACCTTGACCTTGACCTTAAGTATCAAATTACCAAAATTTTTCAAATTATCGAACATTTAAAAAAATTCTAAATTAAAATAAAAATCCAAAAATTCCAAAAAATATTACCTCCAGCTTGTTTCCAGATGACATCTTGTTTCCAACCACCATCTTTGGGTTATTTACGAAGCTTCTGTAAATTTTTCGATTTTGCATTCCAGTATCACCTGCACACATTTAATAAACACATTTTAATTGAATTTCTTTTATAATAAATTTTTTAATAAAAAGTTATTTAGTAAAAAAATTTTTATTTAAAAAATTATTTAAATAATCACCGACATGTCCTAACTGGATGAGCTCCGTCGGCACATTGACTCCCCCCACCACTTTTTACGTGTATGTATAAAGTCACCATACCTTCTTTCATATTACCCCTTCCCCTTCCCGACAATCACTCAGAAAGTATTTAAATTGGCTGTTATTCACATAATTAATTCCCCTCTACTTTCCCCTCTCACTGACACTCGTGTTATAACACGCTCAAACTACTACACCCCAAACCACGCCACCCCACACCCTCCCTTCCTCTTTCCTAGGAATTATTTTTCCCTTCATACTTTATGTGCGATTTCCCCCACCACCATTTCTACTAACCAATTGGAAGAAGTCCTTTTTTCACAGTTATTAACCCATGAATTAAGATCTTCGTTATATCCAGGTTCAATTCCCAGGAAGTAAGCATCAGTACAAGTTTCTTCAGTAGTTTTTTCTCAGGCTTCTCCAATTTATTCCACCTTATTTGAGAATGAAGTGACCACCCCTTATGGGCTTGGGACCACCAAAACCCGGTGTTCAAAACTTTCACAGAGCTCTGGTGGGTTACACCGCTTTCTCTAATTCGCTTTCAGTTATTCATCGTGGTGTATACATTGTACGTCACGTTACTTGTAGTCCTTCTTCAAGGAAACTCGGTGTTAATGTCACTTGTACATGGGATGATCATCAACACACATTCTCTAGTGTGCTGGGGGAAAATAGTGTAAAACAACATAGAAAAGTCTTGAGGCAACACCGAAAGAAATAATTGTAAAACAAGAGAAGTGTTCTAATCCCGCTACGTATACAGTCTTAATGTCTTTATTCAGTAGTGCGGCGATTTCATCCGGTGCTTTCTCATACGGTATTTCACCATCATTCCAGTCACGACAGTGAAAGTGTTTTGTAAGCCATGTGTTTGTTTTTTTGCTCTTCTCGTTCAGGAGTTTTCACGGGCACGGGGGACGGAAGGTTTGGGTTCGGATCTCGCCACCATCTTCATAAGTCACTCCGATTTTTTGTTAAACGACGAATCCATTTTGGCTCTGGAAACCTTGAATATTACAGTACATTATGTTATGTTAGCGACTGTTGTTCCTAGATGACTAACTTTATCAAACCCGAGGAACAGTCGTAGTTCACTATTCTATCGTGTATAACAAGACAGTAAGCAGCTGATATTTGTGGGACGTTTTACTTGCAAATATTTTCAATTCTACAATCAACCGTACTGTTTTGAACTCGCTCATTTTGTTTCGACGTGTCAAGAACCAACACAGGTGCTGTATCTCGAAATATTTGCGGTGACAGTATCGGACATGATTCTCGCCCATAGTACACTGTTTGAAACTGCGAATACAAATAGTATGGAATTATGTATCCTTCCTGGTCAAATGATGCATTCAAGTCAACATATGGGTAACTTTCACTGTTCTAAAATATTTTTACGTTTTCACCCTTACAATGGTCGAAAGTTGGTTTATTGGCTTTAATTTGGTGTTGTTTGTCCGCCTGAAGTGCGAGTATGACATAACCTGATTTTTCTGTGCTCGATGAAGTTTTTACGACCTTGTGATTACGTCTGTTTGTAGCTAGAGAGGGACATGTGACGAGACTCCAGCTTCTAAATGCAATATCGATAACTTTCTCTTACTTGACATAATTAAGGAGCCTGACCGACTCGCATGTGCTGGGTGTAACATGTGGGACGAACCAGTCTAAAGCAGTTACTGACACTGCAGCTGGGTCTGGAATGTCACCAACCCCTAAAACAGCATCGATGTGGGATGAAGCCAAATTCACGACAAGTTTTTGTCTTGCCCCTATTATTATTTTCTTATAATCCTCGGCGGATCCGAGCAACATAGAGAGCGGAATGTAAACTTTGACTTTTCCATTTTCGTGTACAGGTAGCTTATAGTTATCGCCTAAACCCCAACCAACCATTTTGACTGAAGCATGATTGTTGTGTGTAAGTGAGAGGTAGATTTTTATTGTGTCTATTATGCCAACATCCCTTGTTTCTTCGATAGCCACACCTTTAAACTCGTAAATAATATGTTCAAGTAGGTGAAATATACCATTGAGAACAAACTTTGTGGTAGTAGGGTGAGTCCAATTGGCCTTGGTAAGCGTGCCTCGTACACGCAAAAATTATTGGCTACAAAGAATGTAGATATCCTGCCATTGTATTGGTATGCAAACTTCTCTCCCGGGCATGAACGCCCCCCCCCCCCCAAATACAATTAGTAGCAATGGAAATCCTGTTTTTGAATTTCGTCGTCAAATTCAGGTCGTTGTGCTACGTCGAGAATGTCGTCTACCATTGCGATTCACTTTGTAGCCTTGCGCACGGAGAAACTTGAAGTTAGTAGCTGTTAGTACACCAACGGTTCGCGACCAACTGATCACAGGTTCAATGTGTCGCTTACCTATAGTAACTTTTCTTGCGAACTTTAGACTTCTCTTTTCAAATGTAGTCGTAAAGTTATTTCTGCTTTTCTGATATTTATTAATTTGTCATTTTGGTCAACCACTGACACAGTAACTTCTTGAACGCTCTTTGCAACGAACGGAATATAAACGATATTTTGGAGTACTTCCACGATTTTATATCCAGGTCCAATGGCAGGTGAAATCTCGTATATCGAGCTGCTAGGCTTTCCATTCACATAGCTGCTACCTGCCAAATTACAATTTATACGTATCCCATTTACTGCCATAATGTTGACAGGTTGCGAAGACACGTGTGGTTGTCCTGCTTCGTATACTCTGGGTTCGAACCCAAGTGTTGTGCCAATAGTATCATGTTTTGTAAAGTCTATATTTTCACTGCAGAATATTTCCGCCTTCAAGGTGTTTGGATTTCCACCCAGTTCGAAAGCTACGTCTGCTGGTAGAGACTTCTTGATGAAATTAGCTATGTCTCCTAATTCGTAAGCTCCAGCAGGAATGATGATTTCCCTCAATTCAGTCGTTCCTTTCGGCACATAACAGAAAATTGAATTTTTATTTTGTTCGATACAAGTCACGGAATTGTAAGTTTGAAAATCAACGAGACCAATGCTCCAGTCTCCTTCTTCTAGTTCCAGAGAAGGGTAGAATATAGCTCTCAGTTCAGAGGTATTACCACACATAATGATTGACACAGATATACTGACGAAAAGTACTAGGCACGCTACTTGTTTTATATATTAAGCAAAATTCGCTTTTAATTATTTTTTGCTAGGTATGAAAGACACAAATGTCCGCAGTTCCATGAGTTTGGTGATTGCTCTGTTTCATAGTTGTATGTCAGTAAAATGTTTTAAGGTACTTGCACAGTTCGGGCAGTGGTCGCAAATTGCCGAAATTGTCGTAATATTCAGCTCTTCTCCCACACTTTTTGTAAGCTACCCAGTGTGTGCCGGGACCATCTAAAGTATCCTAGTTCATTATCAGGGGCTATATTTCAGGTTTTTCTAGAGGGGGGGGGGGGCAGATTTTGTTTTCCGACGACAGTGACCATGTTGCATCTTTTTTATTAATTAAGCATGTATTAATTTGATACTTTAATAATAAAACTTCAGTTTTATGTGCTTAAGATAACACTATTTAAATTTAAAAATACAAAAAATATATTTATACACATAAAATTCTAAATTCAGGGG
This sequence comes from Medauroidea extradentata, assembly GCA_003012365.1. NCBI lineage: Eukaryota > Metazoa > Arthropoda > Insecta > Phasmatodea > Phasmatidae > Medauroidea > Medauroidea extradentata. Next base: position 5,101 of record PNEQ01079952.1, on the reverse strand, counting down.
GGGGGCATTTGGCCCCCCTCCCCACCTGTTGGCACCGAAAAGACACCCCTGTTTAGAATACCACATTCATTTTGTTTGGGTTTTAAAGGTAGTTTTTTATGCATATGCGCTCCCCTAAAATTTGGTATTTTTAGTTTGCGTGCTACAACTTCTATGTTAATGTTCGTGAGTGGTCTTTTAGGCAGGGACCTTAAGATCTTTTCGCGCGACGTTTTTTCATTTTCTTCTTCTTCTTTCCTGCAACTCCACCACTGTACGGACGACGAATGAACAAACCTAGTCTGTTTTTTTACCTATAGCAATTGTTTCTAGTTTACGGTTGTGACGAGTGTTTTCCTCTAACTGTTTACGGTCATTAGACGCTTTCTTCGCCGCACTTACCATATTTGTTACTGCACCTGCAATACCGGCCAGGGCTCCTATATCAGGAATTAGTGCGGGCAAGAAGCCTCCAGTCTTTGTACCGCGCTTTTTTCTTGGCTAGCGACTTTTTCTCTTGGAACTTGTTTTACGCGATTTTTTTGGTTTTGACTGGAAGCAAACCCATGGCTAATTTAACCTTTGCATTCATTATGTTGGAGACACCCCAGGCTGCTATTTTTTCTCTGATACCTGTACCTGGTCCTTTGCGTATTTCGTCGGCCCTGTATGCTAGAAACATATCAGTCTCGTGTATAGATTCTAAATCGTTGTGTTGGTCGTTGGCTATGATGTGCCACTTGCAAGCTTCATCATGCGCATTTATTCCACTGTTACCATGTGCTAACCTCTTTTTCAACTTTGTTTCTGGTCCACAAAACTTGTACCTGGGAATATGTAGCTCGACTGGTAGACTATTGATAAGGGAGTCGACGATACCGTGGCCTGATTTTTCTGTCTTCACTCTAAGAGACATAGAAGAAAAGTGAGCTACAAACGTATAAATAACCTTCATTTATACATTTTTGATTCAGTATCATGGAGATAATCAAACAGAAAGTTACTCTTCCTGTGCATGTAACAGAAGCCGATGATCCATGAGCCATGAATCACACAATGTGTTCCTACTGCCTAACACGATCAGGTCGATTATAGAGAAGCCAAGTGGTGGGGGAAAAACCTGTGTACTTCTTAGTTTACTCGAAGAACTTAACGGACTTCGATTTTAAAATGTTTACCTATACTCGAAATCGTTCCAACAGCTGAAGTACCAACGACTGGATCGAAATTTACAGGCTATAGAAGAAATTGGATATTTTCCATGTAGTGACAATGACCAAGTTATACCACCGAGCAAAACTAAGACGAACTCTGTGATTGTATTTGACGACATTACTTGCGAGAATCAAACTTATATTTATGAGTACTTTTGCATGGGGCGTCATGTGGATGTTGACTGCTTCTATTTATGTCAGACATATTCACCCATACCCAAGCAATTGATATGTGACAATGCCAATTTGTTGGTGTTGTTTCGTATGGATGAGCTAAATTTGTGTCATGTGTATGACGATCATGTTACCACAAACATATCATTTGCTGAATTCAAAGACATGTGTTCTTTATGCTGGAAAGATAAGTTTGGATTTCTAGTGTTGGTGAAAGACTGCGACCTACATAAGGGACGGTATAGAAGAGGTTTCAATCAGTTTATCGTAGTGCCCGACCGTGAGTAATGGTACTGTTTCCAAGTTTGGAAGTGATAAAGGTTCTGAAAATGTGTTGATGGAAGCACGTATCACTAGTATTCGCAGAGACTTGTCGCTCATCGGAAAAAAAGATTGAGAGAGTTAAGAATAAACTGCTGGACGACCTGATTGCTATCGACCAACATGTAGAGGGTATAGAAGCTAGACTACGGGATTTAATTAATATTTCTATTGCACAAAGACAAGATGAATTAAGATACTTGCAGAACACGCTTATTTCAAAACAGGCTACGAAAACAGACCTTGTGAGACATAGCGAAATGATACAGGAAATGTGTTCTGATAAAATTAAGAAAGCAGTTTGGCAAATCACGAATAACAACGAATGTATAAATATAATACAAATATACTTTCTACTCAGTTAACAATGGACAATGGGACTGTGTTGACGAGTGATCTCCAGCGAGCAATAGAAGCAGTACGCACAAAATATTTACTAGCTAAAAATAACAGATTAGCTCAATCGATGGTTGTTACTACTTACAGTCGTCTAGCTAATATGTGAAGACGAAGATATCATGTTGTTTTAGTGATAATTAGAAAATAAATATATTTTTATGAAGGCTAAGAAAGTGGTGGTAAAGTAAATGGAAAAGGAGGAGGTAGTTAATCACGTGACTAAGAGCCAATTTAAATCAACGGAAGTGTATGGGAAGGGAGGGTGTGCTAGTTTGAACAGGTTATAATGCGATTGTCGGTGAGAGGAGAAAAAAAAGGGGGGTAGAAATTCATCTCCTGACTAACAGACAATTTTAATACTTGCTGGGTAGGTTGGGGAGGGGGTATGGTGATTAATATATACATGTAAAAGTGGTGGGAGGAGTCAGTGTGTCGATGGAGTTCATCCGGGTAAGATGTATCGCTGGTTTAATTAAATAATTTTTGTATAAAAGTTTTTTATTAATTAGATTTTTATTAAAAAGTTTTTACATAAAATTAATTTTCTTGAAATTTTATTTATTTAATAGGTATGTGTATAACGTGAAATCGAAAAATTTTCGGAAGTTTTGGAAGAAACACCAAAATGGCTGCCGGAAACAAGATGGCGTCCGAAAACATGACAGAGGTAATATTTTATTCGGAATTTTTCAGAATTTTTTCTAATTTTTTTAAATTTCTTGAAACTTTTTTAAATTTTTTAGAAATTTTTAATTGTTTTTTTTAATTTTCGAAATTTTGATCAAAATACTTGCTCTTAAAAAAACTGTTTGGCATTGGATTTCCCTTGCTTAGTACAAATATATTGACTTACAAACACTTGTACAATTCTGTAATGTCCGCAGCATTATGTTATGTCCCTCGCCCTGTCAAGGGTACTTATATATCAGTCCTGGGTTTTTATATAATTACATTAAGACGGATCATTCCATCAGAATCAAATGAATATGCAATCACATGAAGAAAATGCAAGGAATTTTTCAGTTTTTATATGAATTCTCTGCTTCCAGTCAATTTATTCCAACGTATTCTATCACATCTCTTGCTGTAAAGTAAAATAAAAGTTCTTTGTACAAATATTTATATTTAAGCTCTTTACGAATATTCTACCAATATGCGAATTAAATATATTATTTTTTTGTCTAAAGTTAGACAGAAACTAAGTTATGAATGTGCTATACGTAATTCTTTCATGAATATTTTTATTAAAATGCATATACATAAAAATGTATGCACTTGTTCTGAACCTAAACAACAATAAGGTATTACATTCTTAAAAAATACAGTAACTATGCAAGAATGATAAATTTAATGGCAAATATTTTAATTTAAGTGTCAAAGCGTACTGAACAATATGAGTACTGAGATTTTGTATCAACATTCACACTTATAGTTAAACTAGAATGAGTGAGAGATTTTGGTCAGCACTGAAGGCCTTTAACGCTGGTCAGTAGTGACATGATGTGAGTTTGGATCAACACCGGAATGAAAGGGCGGGGGAAACGGGAGATCCCCGAGAAAACCCGCCAACCAACGGCACGATTCCCACATGCGAAAATCCGGACACCGACCCCACCGGGAGTAGAACACTGATCACCTTGGTGAGAGGCAAATGGTCAGACTATTCTGCCACCGCGGCTCCTTCTAGTTGAGAGTGAAATTCGTCGATACATACCTGCACGAATCGTTTCAAAATAAGTTTTGAAAATAACGAAAATATACAGTTATAGCAGACGTGACACAACATAAGCATTTCTTACGCAAATCACTTGCGAAGTATCACTAAACATGTTTCCACTTTTAAATTATATTGGTAATAACGTTATAAGTAACTGGAAGATATACATGCGTTTCAATAAAATTCTACAAAATATAATATATACAAAATAAATGCAAATAAATTTATTTGGAAGAGTTTACATGGAATAATTTTTTTATTTAAAGTACAATTTAACCATAACGGAATTTATAAAATAGCATTTTTGTTGCTAGTTTTGAACAAAATTAAATTTTCCTTGCGGTTAAATGAAATTGACAAGTGCCTACAAGTACGCGCAAATAACGTCTCAAGCGCTTTCTTACCAATGAAAGCAAAATTCTACAATAATTATACAAAAAATCACCTCTTGCTTTAATTAAAAAAATTCGAAAGAAAATAGTCGGATATATTTCGAACTGCTCATAGCACGTGAAAGAGTTTTTTCTCCAGGCGGTGTGGTCGGAGCACCGACACTACTCGGCCGACATTTAGGGACAAAAAAATCCTTCCAAGGGATGACCACGTTCCCTACAGCTAGCCTATATACCTCCTTCTGCCTCATGACAGCCTGATACCAGGATCTCCTGTTCCTGCTTGTAAAGGCGTTTTTCGGGGGGGGATTTAAATAAAATTACTTTCATTCAACTGACACAATCCTGCTACTGAAGTGGAAACATGCGAGGAAACCAGACTAAACACAGGCCTTCATTGGGCCTACATCCGCCATTTTACTTACTCGCCATAACGCCCCCGAGCCGTAGAGGGGATAAGAAACAAACAGTGGTACAACTGACGAGGGAGTGCAACTGGGGAACGGACAGTTCGCCTACTTCGTCAGTTGTACCACCAACTAACCCTACACTCCTTTTACCCCCACTATACCCGTGAGGGTGTCTGCAGACCATCCCTTATTTCTTGTCTTTTGCTCCTATTGGCCAGAACATTTTCGGTTACTATGGCAACTTGGACATGGACACTCTGTTCAAAACATTATTTGAGCATAAAAAGAAAGAAAATTTTAATAAATTGACACAGAAATACGAGAAATTCTGAAACATTGTATTAGGCGCTCATGGTTGCAGTAGAGGTAACACAGCAATGTCTTGTTCCTGACGTTCAGACGAACAACTAGCTATCAACCCTTAAAACTCGTGACTCAAGGAACCGAGAGAGGTACCAGGCGTTCATGATGCTGTTAGAGGTAGCAGTGCGAGGT
>PNEQ01079951.1:26512-78257 GCA_003012365.1 Medauroidea extradentata | reverse complement strand
GTCGTCGTCACCCACGAGAGACGCGATTGGCTGTAGGTTTAAATGGGGGCGGTCCTAGGAGAGTTTCGTCATGTAGGCGCGAAGGGAAAGTTAAGGGGACTCCTGCGACAGCCTCCACGAAGGGTGGACGTGTCGCGGGGAGCCACCGCGGCTGATTGTGGTAAACCACGTATATATAGAGGACTTCGACGGCGACCTCTACGAAGTGTGGGCGCGTCTCGCGGAGCCACCGCGGGCGATTTTAGTAAGCCGAATATATAAAGAGACTTCTGCTGCAACCGCCACGAAGAGTGGACGTGGGCCGATTCGCGGGAAGACACATATAAAACCGATTCCTGCCGCGACGGTCACGAAGAGTGTGATATTCGCGTGAGGCCGTGATTAAAACTTTAAAACGATATTATAGCGTATCTCTCGTGGGACTGACGGAACAAGTCCAGGGTCCCGAAGTATCGAAGTACATAAACTGCCGGTGTTTTCAATCAGTAATAATAGATCCCCACACTACAACATTAGAAGGGAGAGAGGATATAACAATATAATACTTCAATTACGACAGTTATAATATACAATTTTATTTATATATTACTATATTTGTGATTGTTTTAAGTTTTTAAAAATTCAAATGTAACAGACCAAGTTTTAAATGTCAAAAGTTGAATGTGTGGTTTCAGGTGGTGCATCACAAGCCAATCTGGAAATTCCGTTCTTTTTGTATTGTTTGGTTGTTTAGAAACACTTATTAAAAATATAGCAATATCGCGCTGTGGTGAAATAATATTTTAAAATTACAAACATATCCTTGCCTTTTCAGAGTCATGCGGTAATGCGTACACAAACAAAGTATATACTGTATTTTGGGAAAATCAGACATCATCAACACAATAATCTTATAACACACAATACTCAATTCTCAACTTGTGAATAGTTTTTTGTGAAAGTGCAAGAAGAATCTTCAAACATTCCCATCAAAATTAAGAAAATAAATGAAATTTCTCTCTTACCCCTATATTAGATAAGCTTAATGAGGTATGTGTATTCAAGTTAGATGAAGACTATTATTACACTACAGACACTTAGGGACCAAAATATTTAGATTTTCCATCCTTTAAATTGCTTGTGTTAACTTTCATAATTGTCTGTCATGGACCAGGTGATGAAGGAACTCAACATATGGAGATTTAGTAATCAAATTACACAAAATACAAATTAATGTGCATCTTGCAGGACTTTTTATGTGCAGGGTTATAGGTGCAGTAAACAACAGTTTCTACTCCAATGCCAATAATATTTGCTAGGCATGCAAGACGAAATGTATGAGACTGGAAAGAAAACTGTAGGAAAATTAATAACATACTTTCCCATAACTTTACATCACTGATGCTGTTAAGCTTCTCAGGGAAATACATTATTCCGTCGTTTACATAGGCTATATAAATATAATAATCTGCACAAAGCGTAGCAAAACTCACAAGTATTAAAATCTGTTCACTCATTCAAAGCTCTGCGTCGACTTCTATCCTAAGACTTAGCTTGCACGTTTCTTTACATCTGCATTGGCGGTTTGACGTAGGGCTTCAACTGTGTCATATTTTATTTACCTACTGGTACTCCAAGTCAGAGAGAGAGAGAGAGAGAGAGAGAGAGAGAGCATACCAATTTTCTCCAAATACATCCATCACAATGAAAGGTCCACTAAACAACAAACATAGCTTTCTTGTTACATTGTCCCAGTAAGAACTAACATGAATTGCTCGTTTTAACAAATAGTCACCAACCTGAAACTTATTTAACTTAGACAGTTTCTGGTATTTCTTCTTTGACTCTGCTGAGCTATATAATCGTTGTTTCACTAAGGCCAGCATTTCTTCTCGCGGCAGATTCTTCACACTTTCTACAAGTTTGTCGTCTTTCACTAGTTTTGCTGACAAATTAGTGATGCAGATCACCGACGGTTGTACATGACGGACACTGCTCTTCATGAGATGCTTAATCACTTACTTGCACCCACTGATATTTAATTCCTGGGTTCGGAATTGGTGGACTCTGGGGGTCAAGTGGTACATGATGTTTAAAGTACCCGCCTTTACTCTGGTATGTACTTGCACATGGGTTGCTAGGGTCCTCTCTGCGGGGGCTAGAGTCATTTCTGGTTTTGTGGTCCTGCTTAGGTGATTGACAATCGAGAATCTCTTGGTGAGTTGTCTCTTTCCCTTCTCTTATTAGGTCGACTATCTTCATTGCTTGAGCCGTCACCCTCATTTCCAAGTTCACACCGTCTCTTAGGTTTTCTCCTATCATCCTGACGGCGTTGGTAGTAGGCATATTTAGACTTAAAATAATTTACTCTTCTACTACATTGCCGACCACTTGCTCTAAAGTCCTCCCCTGTTATTAAATCTAGAGAATTGGAATTTAATGGTGTTCACTTTAGGATAGAAATTGTTTGGTCGGACAATATTCTGGCTGTTATATAGTTGACTAGAACCTCTGGACCTTCGATTTGTTTGCTGATGTTCTTTTCCTCTCTGGTTGAAAAGAGTGTACAGGGGCTGGTTTGATGTTGACCTAGGCTGGTCTTGTTTTCTAGGTTTGCAACCATTAGTCTGGTGTTCTAGTTGATCAACCTTAATAAGAAGATATCAAACCTCAGAGATATATTTGAAGGTACAGCCCATAAATTGCCTCTGATAGTTAACAGGGAGTTGAGATACGATTAGGTCTATAAACTCTTCGTTTCTCAAATGGTATAAAAAATTACAACTTCTTTCAAATACATCATTGAAGTGCTCTTCAATGGTACGTGGTTTTCGAGGGTCAAAATGTTTTTGAGATAGCTTTGATTTGATAAGGCTCTGGGTCCTTAGGCTCTACAACTCCTGTAAGAATTAATTCTTAAATTCTTGGAAGGTGGTAAATTTCTCTTTCGTGATCTCCCAACAGTAGAATGCTTTACCTGATAAACTAAAACGAATGCATTTAAGCGTCTCAGCATCTGACAACGTAAAAAGTTGTTCGTAATCTTCTAATTTTTTTTATTTACGTGACTGGGTTCTCAAATTGTTTGCCTGTGAATTTGGATATTTCCTCCTACCAATGTTTGGCGGGGTGATGTACCATGGCTACAGATGATACAGTAATATGTACTGTGCTTTCTCTGAGGTTGACAGGTTCTGGAATTGTGAAGTTAAATGCCATTAGAAAGTTTTGGTGGGAAAAGGTTTTGCGGAAACGTATTTGGTGCCCCAATCTTGGGATTAGTGAAATATTAAAATATGTAAGCTGATGTTGTCGAGGGACCTAAGTGGAAAGTAAGCTGCATAATCAATTTCCCCTTTTAAACGACTACGTGAAAATTCAAGCTGCTTTGCAGTTTTTGTGTGTCAGATTTGAAGGTTCTTACGCGGCTTTTAACGGAATTCGAGCCCAGAACCTCCCGGAATGTAGACCATAGATAAGGGATAGTATAGATCGGACACTGCAATGCTGAAGGCTGGACCTATGTTTATAGCACTCCCGTGGCCGCGCCCCAAGTTAGACAAAGAGGTAGGATATTTGAACTACTTACTACAAGAGTGTGCTATATTACATTATTATTTAGAATTTTTTCTAAAATTCTCGAATGTATACAATTAGCTAATACGGTAACCAGCCTTGCAGATTATTTTGTACGACTTTGAAGTTAAGTTTATACCAGCTCATACCATATATAAAAATGTAATATAATTTTACGTTAATGAACTGTCTCCATGCAAACAGAAGCATAACAGAAATATATTATATACATATAAATATATGTACACATACTAACATTTGGATATAAATTAATACATACAGACATACACATAATTCGTATATTTAACATGTGGTTTTTGTACTGTAATGTAGACTTAGAATGGGCAACATGTATAATTGATTTTTTTGTGCTTCTGTTTGTATGGAGACAGACAGTTCATTAACATAACATAATGATACATTTAAACATATGGTATTACCTGGTATGAAACCCCGACTTCAAACTCGCACACAAGAATTTGCAAGACTGCTTTCTGTATCAGCTAATTATATGCATGCCTGTACATGTGTGTGTATACACACATTATTATGTTTCTGGTTTTGGGTTGCAAATTACTTGTCAAGTGATATTTATATATTGTATTTGTTAAGGTCGTTAAAACTTAAAGGTAAGACTGGTTTAATTTATTTAATACGTACTCACATAACTGCCAGCAATTATTAATTTTTTTTTTCGAGTGAGTAAGTGAGTGAATAATTAATTACTGTATTGTTGATAAACCATTGAATTACCAACAACTTCAAAAATAAAAGCCATACTTTGCTACAACTTATCACATATGTACACAATTTTTATGAAAGAGTGAAGAATTATATTTTCTTCTATGTACAGTTATTGAAAATTGACACATATACATTGATAATGCTAGTTGAAATTTTCTGGCGATCATAAATATCTTAGTGGGAGAGGTAGAAAAGTTGCTGGGTTATGTTAAGGGCTTGCATGAGATGTACACTACAGTCAAGTACACAAATAATGCGGTAAAGAATATGATACCTACAATATTGTGAAAGGTACAATGCAAACAAAGAAACACAAAGATCAGTACATAAATTTTATTTCTGTATAGTAATGCCATTCACTTGAAATTAGAAAAAAAAGTGAAATTCCATTCAACAAACTTGATATGAAAGTGTACATTGCTAACTCTGCACAATACCAACGACACACTGGATTTTTTGAAGCATCATATATATGACATGTACCTCCTACGTTAGTGAAAATCATTTTGTTACAGGTAATTTTTTGAGCTTTCATAGCACATGCAATTAATAAAGATAGGAATTTTTTTGAAAAAGTAGTGACCACTATAAATGACCAGTAGCAAAATTGTACAGCATTACCAAATTTACAAAATACAAATTGCATACCATACATGCATGACAAACAATATTAACTTACTTTGCAATATTGTTGCAATTTCGTCTCAAATGAACTGAATGAAGAAACGATTATACACTCGGACAATCATAGTTTATGCACCATAAAATAGGGTTATTTTGGGTCTGTAGGATAACTTTGCCCTACTCAATATTTTAGTTTTGGGTCATTTTAAGTATAAATGAATAACTGTATTTGAATGTTGATTGGGCCAGTAAAATTTTGAGATTTTCTTCTTTAAACAGCAAATTAACATATGGCAAGCATGTCTTAACCCAAAACCGTGAAATTCACAATTATGGAACTAGAGGGACCAACAGATTACATATCTTCCAATCTCAGTCTGTCAAATATAAGACCAATGGTTTACTACATGAAGCCGTAAAAAATTATAACCAAATAAGTATACAGCTAGATTTACATATAGATGCCAAAGCCTCAAAAAATTAAAAAAAAACTGATAAAATAATATTTAATGTCTCAATACGTTGTATTCTGAAATATTTGTTATCTCTATATAAAAATACTCATCTTTATTAGACTGTGTGTGTATGTGTGTGTGTGTGTAGTGATGTTCGCAGTTGGTGTTTATGTCTATATTAGGATTAAGTTCCCAATAAATCAAAACTTATGTGCATATTATTAGTACTATGTGCAATATGTAGAGATAATGGTTTATCGCGGGAAAAATTGACTGTTTGTTGGGTTTCAACGCACGTTCAGTTTATGAAAAGATTATTAGCTCTCGCTTGTACATAGAGCAGTTGCCCTATTTAACTAAGCCAATATGAATCCCTTTGTTGTAATATGTGATGCCTGTAACTGGTCTACAGACAGCTATATTGTGTCAGATGTATATTACCCAATCATACATGTCACAAGAAACTATAGTGTTTTCAAGTGTGTGTTGGCACAAAATATTTTCGCGATATACCCCACAATGTTTAGATGCGGTAAAAATAACAAAATAGTTATGTGGTCACAACAAAACTGTTTTTCCAGTGTGGCTTGGGTATGATATAACTCATTTTTTCATGTATTTTCTCTTTCGTGTAACAACTGTTAAGATATAATGTATTAAATGTGAAATTAGAGGAGTGGGAAGACAATTAAAAATCACTGTTAATGAACTTACAGTTATATTTATTATTTTATATAGAATGGTTTAATACTTCATCAGTAACAACGTTTGAAGAGTCAAAACCACTGGTTCAGAGAATCGGCAAAGTGCCTACAGCCTGCAGCAAGGAATAATCGTAGATGAGCATGGCGTGATTTAAGATAACCGCATAGAGAATCGAATGCGAATTCTGTATGTTCGACCCATCATTTTATCACCTCGCTCATTAAATGTTTAGTGACATATATTTTCAGAAATAAAAAATCCTTACTATAGACCATAGCATATTCGTTTCCCAGTTTCTGTTAAACCCAATAGTCATGTCCTTAAAGATATAACTGCAGATGATAAGTAAATTCAAACTACCTACCTTACACCTGAATATTTAAGCACTCTTACAGTATGTCTCTATTTTTACTTTGTTGCCTACATGTATAGATATCTAGTCAAAGATTGATATAGGAAATCACACGCAAGTGTCGACATTACAGAAAGATTTAACCTCCAACAAACAGAACAAGGTACAGCATATTGTTCTCTTGGCTTCAGACTTGTAAACTTATGGCGGTGTAGTTTTTATGCAATAACATATGCTCATCTTCTAATTGCGTATGTGGCTATACAAATAATAGGTTATGGTGCTCGATTTGTTCAAGTAGGAGAGGTTACAGACCTTTAGTTTTTTGCGTGTCATTTCAAACTTAGGTACAAACATCAAGATGCTAGTAATTTGAACCAATCTCACACAGATAAGTGGTACAGTAGGAAGACTCGCATTGCGTCCTTAGTGATGAGATATGGTTAACTAATTGTATCTACATGCTGTTCCGCATGCGGGATGCGGTATTACGTATACTGTAAATCACAAGGAAAGAACATTGAATTCAAGTGACTGACAAATGGCGATGCTATGAATAATCGACTGTAAGTCTTTAACAAATCATACTCTTCTGTCGTGTAACAGTTGTTGCATGTGAAGTATTTCTTCATTGAATGTATGGAGCAATGTCAGATGATAATCTGAATAAGGTGATCTAGCACGTGTACCTAACAACTGTTGCCAACTTTTGACTTAGCTACATAGCTTCCAACAACAGCAGCTACATGTCAGCAGTCAGTGGGGGCGTTTTACCAAGCATGGCAGTGGAGAAGCGTTGACTTGTCAACAAACACCTATTTGGAGCTGGAAGTTGGAGAGTGGACAATGTTTATTAAAACACTAGCGTCTCAGTGCCTACTACAGCTTGCGGTATGCAACTGCACGTCAGCATGTGGCAGCATAGGAGAATGTTGCCAAAGACTACATTGTTTGCAAATGTGTGGGACTGTGCGGCAACCACATATGTAATGATGCAGATGATGAGAACAGTGAGAGTTAGAATGCAAGGAAACAATTAGTCAATTATTTATCCTGTAATACTCTGTTTCGTATAACATTGGTACGTTTGGACAGCTATTTATGCATTTACTGTTAACATCATGAAATGTATATCAAGCTGCAAGACAAAGTTTACATGGTCATCGTAGTATCATTTTAGAACCAAAATTGTATGCTGACAAAGCATCACTACTCTAGAACACATTAAAAGTAGCGTGCCCTCAGAAGTGTTAAATTTTACAGAAGTAATGAGACGCAGAGTATATAATCAAGTAAAGTACTGTACAAATGTATGAAACATGGCAGCACGCATTGAAGTACTACGAGAAAATCTGCAACTGAATATTTTGTTAGTAGGGCGGCGTCCTTCGCATACACAGAAAGTTACAGCTTGTTTATATATAAATACCATGTACTATTTGTGGAACAACCTAATACATTATAAGAAAAATCACTCAGCTTGATGACTTACCCGTGTGAGCAGATGCATGATGCACTGCAGCCTCTGTAGAACGATCCAATGCGTGAATTTATCTCGTACTCTTCGCCACCAACGTAGCATTTGTCTCTGCTCCGCGACTCAAGTATGGCTTCAATCAAAATAATTTGCTGTGTTAATACATTTTGGTTTAATGGAGGAATTCAATTAAGTTATGTTAATCACTAGAATGTTTCTGGCGTGACACCGTAAGAGGCATACACATGTGAAGTTACATTGGATAAAAGTAACTTCCCTGTCCATATATTTATGGCGTAAGAGATACGTAACTACAGAAATATGCACGTGCAGTTATCAGCAGCATTATTGTCTCTCCTTATTCCTTCTATAGGCTTTGCAAGGTGAAGTGAGTAAGTACTTTTCAAGCACCTGTAAAATTTTCCAATCTGACTTTTTTTTATAAATTTACGCATTTCCTTAAATTAAACACAGGATAAGTAATGAAGACGATTTATACTGAATATTTCATCGTATTCACAAGTGAACGACCGATGTTACAATAATATGTCCTTTTTTATTACTTACCTCTAAAAGACGGTTTATTAAAAGTAGCCACTTTACCGATAACAACCTATACTGGCTTGTTGCCTGCGCCACTAAATTTTGTCTAGTCCTCACATTTCATCAGTAGAACCCAGAGATGACGCCGAGGCCAGTGCTAAGACCAGCAGTGGCCAACCCCTGACGTGTGCGTGTATGTACCATGCTCCATGCAGACAGATTCGCAGAGCACCATCAGTTTTAGTGCACGCTTTGCAAGACGTCAAAGTCAAATATGACACTTCTTGTTGTAAAGAAGAGTCATTTTTGCAAATTCTATTGGCGATCCTAAGATCTTAGTACACAGTGAGCAGTAACGTCGAATATGCATGTTTCAAAAATGCCGTCAGACATTATACTGACTGAGTAAACATGTTCCCGGATAATTTAATCACATTTGTGTCGTTAGGTATTTCGTTTGAATCACTTAATTACTGTCGTGCAGTCACTAGTACTTCAACAGGGCCATATCAAAGTAGTTACTAAGGGTCTTGGACGTGGATGTAAGATCGCCACCAGGACGTTATTTCCCTAGTGCTTCCATGCGGTGTACAACACATTGTTGAAGATTGATAATCTACGCTAGTTATTATGCTATGCACCGTAGATGGTGAACTTTGAACAGCAGTTCAGAAACGGTACATTTTCTGACTTATGTTCCCGTTACGTATTCTGTTCTTCTGTATCTTGTAAGTTGTTCCGCAAACCATTGACATCCAATTTTGCAACACTCCGTATGGGATAACCACTTAAAATATCAATTTTTTTTTTAGATATACTTTCTTTATAACCATAATTTTGAGACTAACACCCATTAATCAAATATAATTTTTTTGCTATCATCTTTGATGACGTTTCGATGTAACCTTATAGCTCCCAAGCATTGGAAATATTCTTCCTGCTGTAGATAAATGCATGAAACCAACAGGCACATTAACAACAGTAAAAATATTTTACTATGCAGTTGTTGTACATCCTTGTAGATCACTTGAAACTAACGCGTGTCTATGCGAAATCTCAGCGGTAAGAAATGTACATATGCGAAATGAATGTATTGTTGAATTATTTTCCACACATAAAATAAGATAAATATTTTTCGCTCGTTAAAAATTAAGCTGTTCCATATTGGTAGAAGTGGAATGTTTTACGATTTTTCTTTCATTGAAGTATAAACTTACTTCAAAACTTATACATGCCACGTGGTAGGCTCCTATTCAATGATCAAAATGTGATCACGCCATAATTGCATTAAAAATTCTGTTCGCCAACATGCTTAAGGCCATGCCTGGTAGTTTTGCAGTGATTTCGAAAATAATTTTTCCAAAATGAACTAATATCTCTATCACAAAATCGCTACATTGTTTTGTCACTAATACATCAAAGTTTCTATCTGAATTTTTCCGTTGCAACGAACACAATGGATTTTTAGATTCTTGCACCCAAAGTATCACATATTTTAGCATGAAAATAAGCCAAAATGGCACAAAATATTTTTTTTTACTGGCAAACGACTCATTTTTTTTAAAGCCTACGTATAATTGTGCATAGTATGACTTCACACGCTCTCAATTTTTTTCAACCCATTTTTTGGTTGAAAACTTTTTGAGTTTTTTGCACCAACGTGAAGAAAACTACCGGGCATGGCCTTAAGCGGACGTAAATGACATTCGTTCGTAGACGATAGTTTATGCGAAGAATAATATTCCCTCATACATGATTGATGAGTTCGCTTGATACACTGTAACAATATATTATTTAAGCAGGAAAACTTTATCCCCGTCTTTCTCAAAGCACCCTAATCCTTTCTATGTGAACCGAAGCGCTTTCAAACAAATAAAGGATTCTACATGTCGTTGGATCCCTGCAATATCGGTAGGTGTGGTGAGGCGACAAGCTTTTGTAAGTGCTGAAGCTGTTAACACCATCTTAAGGCCGTGCTATGTATTTCATTCAAATTGGTGAAAGAAACTTAGAGAACTTTTTGAACTGACTGCTTTGAAAAATTTCAACACTAGGGGCCGGTATTCCTAAACACAAGGTACTACATAAGTACTACCATCTCAGGTGCTTGAAAAGCAAGGGCCGAGACCTAACGAGCGACCGTATTCATAAACGTCCTGAGATGGTATCGGATAAAATAAAAATACATTTATGTTTTACATTTAAAACGTAATGTATTACATTTTAATTTGTTTTAAACGTGAAGTAATCATAAATACAGTAATATAGATTAAAAAGTACCAAATATAACTTTCGAAATTTAAGTATTACAAATAAAATGACAATCTCCTGGCCAAAGTAAAATAAAAGTACGGCAATTTTTTAAAGTTGATGTCTAGGTCGATGTGTTTTGGGCGTTCGAGACTTTGAAATGCGGAAGCTGTAAGGTCGAGAAAGCACTCGCATCATGCACTATCCTAGCCTCTAGGCGCAAGTAACTAACTGGCGTGCGGTATTCTCACGGACAACTCACCTATACGAGACATAGATGTCATTTTGACGATGAAGGTGAGTTGCACACGTCTTTACGCTATGAAAGATTCTGCACAAAGATTTCAATGCTAAAAAAGCTCCACAAAAACACCCAATTTTGCCATTTTGGCCACTTGACAATATGCTTTAATAATTACTGGTGAACCTGAAATTGGTGTACACACGTGTAATGTTCTTTGAATAATATTCGTGAGCAGAGGTCACTCATGTGCGTTGAGAAGTTCTCGAATAATCTTGCTGTGCACTCTACTCGGTGCCCTGAACAGACAACCACCGTAGCGAAGTGTACACTATGCAGCGTCACAAAGGCTTTATTTCTTTTTCTTAAGGCCATGATCTTTCATTTATTTCAAACAACTGCAAATAACTCGAATATTTTTTAACCAAATGCTTTGAAAAAATTTGAGACTATGTACAATCATACGATACACAATTTTGCCAGAGCTTTTTTAAAAATAATGAACAGGATGCTAGCAAAACATTATTTTGCTTCATTTTAGCTTATTTTGACAATAAAATATGTGACGTTTCAGGGGCAAAAAATTTAAAAATTATTTTGGTGTATTGCAACAGAAAAATTCAGATAAAAACGATGATACATAAGTGTAAAAACTTCCAGAATAAATTTTTGATATATGTATTAATGTGCGTTCAAAAAAAATATTTTTGAAACCTTAAGCATACTTTTCCTTGTCCGTTTGTGTGTGTCTCAATTTCTCCTTTACATAAAAAAATTCGAACGTACGGAGCGCATGTAATCAAACTTGGTACAAATATAGTACCTAGTAGACTAAGTTGATTTGACATTTTTGTTCGTTGTTTAAATTTTCATAATGACGGTTATTTGAAGTGTTTTTTTACATGAGATATCTAAAAACTTATTTTTGAACAAGCACGTCATTTATATTAAACTCGGTACATATGTTTGATATTGACGTATTTTTAGTATATCATATTCCGTTTTAAACACAGGATGATTGAAGATAGATTGTATTACTATCGCGTGGAGAAATTAATGAAAAAGGATATCGAAAATGTAATTTCAACGTTTCCGTTGACTTCAAAATTATTATTCTTCAGTTACAATAAACTGCTTGCTTGATCATTTATTGATTTGACACCATTCAGAGTGTTATTTTGCTTTACATTTTAAGAAATTGCATTTTGTGGTTATTTTCAGGTTAACAATAATACCACTATAATTTACTTCACAAAAAAATTTGAGAACATATTTTCGACATATTTTTCATAAGCTATTGCCACGTTAAACTGACACACTTTGTCCCGATAACTAAGAAGAGAATTGTGTATTTATGTTATTTTACGATTCGATGTTTATGATAATGATCGTCCTCTAATTTCCAAGATTTTTCGTCATGAATTTATAATTTTTTTCTATAACAACTGGGCTGACTAAGAAAATTTAATACTAAAACTTTTGCTGTTCAAGCTTTGGTTTAATTACTTCCAATTACCGTAGGTTCACTATGTTAGAAGATAGTATAACATGAAGAAACAATTATATATTTTCGTATGTTCATACCTACATGATTAATGTGAATTTTTTTGGTTTATTTGCACCGAATTGAAGAAAGCAGTCTTATAAGTTAAGCTTGTACTTTCTCTATATATGATCATATCATTTGCATATTAGTGTACAAGTGCGTTTACTTTAAAAATATAACTGTAGTTTTTAATTATATTCACTCGAAAAAAAAAAAGAAAGGTTAAAAGCGGCATTGGCACGCCTATTAAATGTCCTCATTATCTCTATGCACAAGCCACCTAAACAGCGAGCAGATTTTTTTTTTGTACAAACAGCTTTTTGAATTAGAATTTTATTGCGAATCTGTAATTTGTTTATATATATATATATATATATATATATTATATATTAAACTAAATTATTAATTACAACGGCATGAGAATGGAGATAGTTGTACAAATTTGAAAGCATAATACTGTATTTATAACACGCTAGCTGTTTTGGAAACATCCCGCCACAGTTTTAATTTTTTTTGTCGTAGGTGACTGTATCGTGAACCCATTTGATTATTTCAAAAACTTTTATTTAACATCACGTAACGCAGACTACGTGCAACGAGTTCTTCACGTAAAATTTTTTAACTAATTCGTTTTATTTTACTAGTAAACATTTTAATTCGGAAATTAATTTTAAGAATATTGGAATGTTTATAAATGACAGCAATGTCAAAACTTTTGAATGTAACTTCTGCTTGGTAAGTTGCACACTTAAGGCGGTGTTACGTTTATTGTTTACACTCAAACGTCTACTCGTCTTCACAACGGCGTACGTTTAGTAAAAAGGAAGAAAGAGAGTCATGTTAAACCAGAGGTTGACAAATTCATTAGTCACTACGCATTTTTTTTTAAATTGATACTTCAAGGGATTATTTATTTGTCCAAATGATTATTTGGTTGCTATTGATTCTTTTTCGTTAGGCCTACTCGTAAAATGTCGTCTTCCCAACTTTTAAGCTAAATTATTTAAATAACGATCAAAGATTTTATAAAAGTAATCTTAATCCTGTTGTTTATTATTTTATAATCCGTCAGTTATTGGTTTATGTCACGTCCTACGACTGTATCCAGTGCAAGACGCATGTTTTCATCGTCTATATTACCGCAGCGGCAGTCGTAAGGTGCGATGAACAACGTAGTCTCAAATAATCAAACGAATAACATATGTTTATGATTGAAGGTAAGTAAAATTTTTTGTGAAATTTGCCTTTTTTGAGGGGAAAATTTGTTTATGCGTTTGAAAATGCTGTATACAATGTGTGCTTCTTCGCTTGATTTGGTTAGCTGTTCAACTGTTTTCTCTTCTGCAAACAAAATTGTTTTCTTCTGGAAATAAAATCTTTAAGAGTGCGTGGTGGATAGATAAACACTGAAAACATCAATTGATTTCTACGCCTTTTGAAAGCCAATATGGATAAAATACTAAATGACTATCCTAGATAATGGTTTTACCAACTTTATGAGTAAATATTTTCCAGAATTACTTATTCGTTACGCGTGATCTCTTGCACCACTGTTAAATACACGAGGTTCCGGCGTCAGAGATTGTGTCTCAGAAGTTCGCAACACTAGAAGCAATTTTGTTTAAAACGTTGGCTAAAACTATTGTGTAGGATTGCTACTGTTTAATTTTCGCAAATTAGCTTCAAGAAACCTACAGTTATAGATTAATGCTTTTAGCGTTGAATTATGTACCACGCCCTCTTAACTTCCCTTCATCGATGTGTGGAGAAAACGAATTCTCAAAAGTCTTCCACAGGGAAGTTATACTTCAGTCCATCAGTGATTAGACTGTATAAACACCTCTGCTAGCCTAGCCCTGCATGAATTAATTGTGGGGAAGTCATATTGCACTTAATTCAATCTGCGAGAATTAATGTAAATGTAGAATCCTGACAAATGTTCACGTAACTTACCTGTGATAATTGGATGTTATACGTGCGCTCTTAGCAGCCAGATGATATATATATTTTTACGCCTAATATTAATATTTGTGGTAAGTTGTAAATTGTGCCATTGTAGCAATAATTCACTAATAAGTTGTGCTGTTATAATTTATTACTGTATTTGAAAAAAAAATAGAGTTCTGCTAGTAAATTTAGTTACTTTTTTCTGCTAAAAAATGTATTTACTTTTTGTCAAGAGTGGTGTAAGAGAATATATTTTTGTTTTTCGAATACCAAAATATGTATTTACTAACAACTACTCGAATACGAAGCTGTGCGCAACGTGTTTGAAAATATAAATTTTCAATTCGAAAACAACCTAAATTAAATTATTAATCCACCACTAGCACACCCCAAATAAATGAAGAGCCGTTTATTTACAAAGAAATATTTTATTTTGGCATATTTAGTAACAAATTTGGAAATACTTTGAGTGAAAAAAATCTGAATAGCTATTAGGTTTATTGCTCCTAAAGAATAAGATACAAATTATTATATATTTGTGAGAAAACGATGTCAGGATTCTTAGATATGAAAATTATGTGCTTTGAAAAAAAAATTTAGAATCACCGTAAAACTACCAAGCCTGGCCTTAAGGTGGCTCCCTAGATAGCTACGTTTGAGTGTATGTGATGCTTGAAATTGATGTAGCACTAAGGGTGCTGCTGACCGGCACCTATACACGCAAGCAACTCAGGTAGCGTGCAGAGCTTTACTGTTAGTACTTCTTCCTTCGTAGGTGCTGATTGTGAACATAATATCGTGCTAATTATAATGCAAAGTGAAACAAATGTCTCTACCATTTTGTTTGAGGAATTTGCCTCGTATTTTTACAGACGTGCCAAAAAAAAAATACTTGTTTTCAGTCATTTCTCAAATAAGCATGCAGAATTTTTAAGCTTATATATTCATAATTTGAAGTACCAAATATGTAATAATCGTACCTTGTTGCAGCACATTTAAGTCGCAGGCAAGGGAGACCCTAAGTCGGGGAGTCTACTGCGATCAAGGACCACTACACTTGAGAATTCAAAATCCAAACTCCATACATAGTTTCACAAGTTGCATAGGACATCGGCGTTTAATACTAAACGCTGCAAAGTGTGCTTATGTGTTATACCAAACTTATACAGCATTGTTCTCCATTCGTTGTACGTCGCTGCATTAAACATTGTTTAGCGATGCAAAAAAATTATCAATATATAGGATACAGTTCGTTTACAAAACTGTGGCCGGGGTTCGGGCATTGAGTTTATGAAAGACCTTTACTTCAAAGAAGTCCCTTCAATCACACTTTTTATGCACCGAAGGCAACGAGAAAAGTCTGTTGTACGGACGAAACTGGTGCGAGCATCATCAACATTACGTCTTCATACTCGAAGCACTTAACTGATCGAGAAGGTCCTGTAATATGGCCGCCTGACTATCATACTTATCCGTGCAATGTTTCTATAGATCAATGTGAAGACGTAGGCTAACCAGACCACTGTGGATTACTTTAATGACCGAGTTGTGACCAGCGTAAGTAATTATTAGTATAGCTCTCATATGTTGATCCCAGTGTTGTAATCTATGGTACGATGTTATAGACTTTGCACATACAATGTTTGTGGATATTTTGAACACTTACTTGAGAGAACGTATATCTTACAATCATAAACATGCAGTTATAAAGTTATTTCTTTCTATGCATACAGCATTGGTCTGCGGTGTAAGGCACGTGTGTGATTTCAAGAAGTTTGTGCATTTTACACGTAAAATGTCATTATCGTTTTAAAATAAATGCAGAAGCCTTGACATCTGCGACTGCAATTCAACAGTATGAAATTATGAAACTGTTCTTACGAAGGCGTAAGTTCTTAATACCGGCTTGTAGTATTTTTTCGCTGGTTGAAGATCTTAACAGTATTAAACATAATTTAGAAATTCGTAGTTTATTTAATTCACTTGTTCAAGATATGTTGTGATGATACTGAATATGAGTTCCATTTTGAAGATATAGTGCCGTCCGCGCACCAGCTCAGTCTCTGGTGTATATGCAGTTATCGCCATAATCTAATCGACAAGGACGTTGCAGAAGTACAGTAATAAACGCGTTACTGCGAGTAGTATGTGCGTGAATATGCGTCACATGTCGCTATAAAGTTCATGTCTGTGCTGACGATGACACATACCAGCGAGGTACTCACACATTGTGTGCGGATTGTGTGTATATATATGACCGAACAGAAGAGAAGAGATTTTGGTCAGCGTTTAACATCGTGGTCTTTAGCGTTGCTGAGGGGTGATATGTGATTATGGAGCGGCGCTGGAATGAATTTGGGGGAGGGGAGATCCCCGAGAAAACACGCCAACCAGTAGAGTCGTCCAGCACGATTCCCACATGCGAAAATCCGGGGACTGACCACGCCGGGAATCGAATGGTGAGAGGCTAGAGATCTGACCCCTCGACTACCACGGGCCTTGCGTTGCGCTGTATTCACTAGTCGGTCTATTTGTTTACAGTTTCATTGGTCAGGCACATTGTCAAAACTGTGTACTGTAACTTTTTTTCACGTCTCAAAATAGCTTAGAATATTTTTATTTTGTACAGCTAGTATAAAAAATACGAGTGCATGAATCGACTGCAAGCAGATACCTACGGGCGCCCACTCGTAAAGTCTGCAATACTTAGGGTTGTGATACCTTAGCCGTCAGGTACACTCTCCATACTGAACTGATTATATTCTTTTAACAATGCAAACATTGAGTTAACGAGTTTCTAAGAAAACAAGCGTGGAATTATTTTAATCGAGGAAAAACATTTCGTTAGTGGAACCACTTACGCTGGAATCAAAAGTTATGGCGTCGGAAATAATTATTCAGAAACACAAGACAATAAAAACATGTTTGCTCAGAAAGTTGGTTAATAACGTTTACTATGCTAACTCATGTTTAGAGCCTATATACCGTGAGTGGAAGTGACTTTGACAGCAATTTTTTTTATCTCTTCACTGTGATTAATTATTTATGAAATTTCAGGTGAATATTCATTCTATATAATTTAGCGCAGGTGAATTTTTTTTTACTCGGGGCGGCCGTATGAAGGAAAAATATATTTTTCGGGTGTCCCAAAATCACCCCTGCTTACAGTACTGGCGTTTAAATTCGATCTAGCTGTCTTCAATGAATATTTTAACGTACTAATTCATATCACACCCTATTATTGATGCGGGAAGAAATAAACAAGACGGCTTGCGAGGTTAGCATATTGCAGCCATGGCAACAACATATGATGTAGCGTGGAGACAGTGGGACGGTGTAATGAACTGCAGCAAATATAGTTCAGCGTGCGGGGTTATCGCGATAACACGACCTTAGCCCTGGGCCGACCTTCGTGGCACAAATCGAAAAGGCACAACCTTCAAATGTTATGGTTATGAGTTCAAATCGCGTGTAAACACATACTGTTTGTTAGATGCAAACTTGGATTCCTTTAGCACGTGACACTATTTTTTCCTTATGACCTTACTTCGGGCATATATAAGTCAGCTTACTAAGGATTATACGACTGCCCAGTTTAATAAAATTGAAGGAAAATATTTCCAAATATATTATGACATACTATGTTAAAATATAAAATGGCCGCCATTTCAAAAACATGGACCCAGGAAGAACGAATTACAAAATATTCATGTAAAATTTGTGTAGTATATGCGTACCCAGTTTGGTGAAATTCTGAAAAATATTTCCTATGATACGTAATACTATGCTAAAAATATAAAAAATGGCTGCCATTTAGAAAATACTAACATAGGATGAATGAAACAGACAAAAGTAAAGTCAGATTTGTATGTAGTATGTGTGTACCAAGTTTGGTGAAGTTCCGAAAAATATTCCATAAGATATGTGATACTCCTAAGCTAAAAATATATAAAATGGCCAACATTTTGAAAATATGAACACAGGATGAACTAAATACAAAAAATAAAAGTCAAATTTTATGTAGTATATGTGTATCAAGTTTTGTGAAAATCGGAAAAACACTTCTTAGCATATTTTATAATATGCTAAAAAATAAAAAATGGTCTCCATTTTGAAATATAAATACAATATGAACAAAATATACGTTAGTCAAGTCAACCTTATATGTAGTATAAGTGTGCCAAGTTTGATGAAATTCAAAATTACGGCTCCTTAGATATCTAGCACGATCGAAAAATGTTAAAATGGCGTCATTTTGAAAATATGAACAAGGCGTGAACGAAATACATAAAAGTAAAGTTAGATTACAAAGTACCATATGTGTACAAATTTTGAGTAAATTCGGTCCATTCAAAAGTGTTTAGGGGACACACACGCGCGCACACACACAGATAGATACACACACATACACACATACACTCACCAACACAAACACATCTACACACACACACACACACACACACACACACACACACACAGGAAGATAATATCATAAGCCTACTTTTTCCTTCGGAAAGTAAGCTAAAAATGCTTTTATTTTCACTCAGATTTCAGTGAATGAATCTACCACTTACGGCGGCTGCCTACCCCACGCTTCAAATGCGTTTGCAGTGTGTTTGTAAACAGGTTTTTTTTACTAAAGTACTCCACGTGTGCCCGTTTTGCCAACGTACGAAAATAAAACAAACTTCAGACATGGTAATAAGACGCCATTCTCATAAAAAAACTGTTTCTGAACCCTCCAACATGGCTGAAAACGGCCTTTTCAGACTTTTCAAAATGTACTAACCAGATGTACGTGAAACTCTGATTACGACCTGCACTGAACATAGTTGCAGACTTTCCACCAGCACAATTATATGGTCACAGCTTAATGTCCCGTAGTAAAAACCGTTCGGCGGGAAGCTTGTACGCTAGTTCAGCGCTTGGCTCGTTGAGGCGACGCGACGTTTGATGCACGCTTCAAGGTCGACCTTACTGCTCCCTCGCTTTAGAGCCTCGCGCGCGGGTAGGCGGCACCCTTAACGAATTTCTTTTCTGTATGGAAATATGGTAAGCTGTAATCAAAAGCAGATGTTTACTTTTTTTCTTGATTATTTACGTACTTGCAACACGCATTAATTGAAATGCGCTACATGAAATTAACTGATCAGAAAATATGTTTTGTTTAAAATGACAGTACAAACATTAGCACTGTTTGCTACACTATGCCAACGTATAAAATGCTTTAACGGACAAGGAGTCGGGCTTCTGTACTGTTACAAACTTAAACTAAACAACAGTTGGACATGGTAAATTGCCATTTACAACAGCACAACTTGCCACGATGTTCAAAACTATAAAACAGTGCTAGGACACTTACGTTACTCAACGAATATAAGTTTGTTTTTGTTCTGTGATTTTATTTTTAACTAGTGGTACGCCCACGGCTGTGCTCGCGTGTATTACTCAGAGCAGATATCTGTTTGTACACCAGATATGTAGATCAGTCATCAAGTGTTGACAAATATGCTAGTTGAGCTAACTCTGCAGCAGGTTAAGTAGCTATAGATGTATACGCGAAAAGTAGTCTTTAAGTTTGTTCCTTCCACTAACAGCTTCTTCGCCTGGGCCTTATTTAATGTCACAGCAAAGTTGACGTTGTGGGGTATTATTATTGTATATTTGTGTGAGGTCCTTAAGTTTTTGGTTTAATTTTTTTTTGTATAATAAGCTGTCAAAGTCACGAATTTGACGTGTTTCTGTAGCCATTACTAGATAAACAAAGTAACTTACCTAACTAAACTATGGGCGACCGCAAAATCTACTTCCAAAGTTTAAAGACGTAATTGCCAAATTCATTAAACAAAAATTAAACATAATGTAACACGTTGAGGTTTTATCAAATATGAAATGGGGTTTGGCACTTATAAAATTGCAGAAGGACTTTTCGTGGAGAATTCGTAAGCTCGTCTTCGAGCAGTCAATGATGCAGAACTTTTACCAACAAAGTTTCATTAACTAATGCGATACGTCGTAAGCCGGCCCCTGGCGCGCCACTGCTGAGTGAAGCACGTAACTCTGTTACGTATATCTCGACAGGGTTGCTGTTTACATTACGCAATGTATGTCACAATGCACAACAAATTTTACTGTTCATATGGTAGACTGGACACACAAGGTTAATTTCAAAGTGATAAATTTTAACTGACGTTGTATCAAACACGTGCATCACTTAAAATGTAGGGTAAGTGTCGTCGGAACTATCGAATTTTACTAAAAGTACGTAAGAAGGAGTTAAAGAAAAATACCTTACACACCAAAAACACGACATGTCCTAATGGAGCTGGTAGTGATAGATGACCAGCGTGAAGTAAATCAGTACAGTAAATGCGAACAAATAACTCGACACAGGGATTTCGTGTTGTTGGAAACCTAGCCGCTAGGTTTGCTGCTGTCGCATGTATAATGTCTTTACCATGCCTCTAGATAGGAGATACCGACGTTGGTTTGCAAGATATTCGGTACTATAACGTAGACTGAATGTGCGATGATGTAGATATATAATTAAATAATTGTAGTGTACTCACAACAGTTGTACTTGATGGGACAAGGGCCGTCACCGAAGACAGGAGTACAGCCCAGCTCGTCGTAGTGTGTGAAGTACTCAGGTTTACATTCCTCTGGTATGACTCTCTCCTCGGCCCACGTTCCTGTAACCAACACACACTTCTCCGGTAATAACCATGCTCACTTCACACACGTCGCTAGTCGGCGGTCGTGCTTGCTCCACACTTTGAAAGAACATGGTACTTAAACTATTACAAAAAGTCAATTAAAACATCCAGGTTCTGGAAGTTATTACTTATTTGTTGGAGGACACAAAGAACTGTTTTCAGATGACATTATATTTGTACGAATCAACCCCCTTTGTAGGAAAATGGGGTATGCGAGATAGCTACTGTATGGCATTTTGTACACGCAACGTATTCTCGTGGTTTGATGCCTGTTTATAAAAGAGCATGTGTTAAACCCCCAAAAAAGTGGCCTTAGTAAAACACCCTCCGGCCAACAGTTTCCTCAAAAACAATTACCGACGTATCTGCGGGTAGATTGGAGTTGCGTTCCCCCTTTGTGGTTATGCAACTAATCAAGCACTGCTACTACAAGGGTGGCGGTGGTCAGGCGGCCACTTCTCTTTACATAACGTAGGCGATGCGGGTTCGATACCCGGTGGGATCAGCTCAGTGTGCCACATGTGGAGAATGTCGCTGGTCGGTAGGTTGACTCGGGGATCACACATTACCCCCGCCCTTACAGTCTGGCATTACTCCATACACACATTGTTCACGCCCTTTCCCAAATGAACTCGACAGCCATTGCTGTTCAGAGCCACCCACATCTCTCTACCAAACCGCTACCACATACGTAGCAGGGGAGTCCAGCGGAGTAAGTGAGATGCGTACATGTGTGTCCGTCCATTTTTGTTGCTCATCGACACCTACAAGAATGGGTCGATTAAATTGCATCCTTTTTCCACACACAGTTCGCAGCGAAGCACCATGTTTTGCCGGACACATGTAAAGACACTTTGCCTGTCAGAAAAGTTGTCAGCCGCAGTGACGATCCGCCCAACAAGATCTTCACTTAGCACCTGGGTCTCATACACGCAGTCCCGCATCAGCTCCCGAAAGAAGAAGATCAACGGGTTAAGAGTGCGTCGGAGATAAATAAACGCTGAAAACATCAATTGATTTCTACGCTTTTTTCGAAGCCAATATGGATAAAATACTCAATGACAATCCTAGATAACGGTATTTGCCAACTTTATGAGCAAATATTTATCCAAAATTACTAATTCGTTACGCGTGATCTCTTGCGCCGCAGTTAAATGCACGAGGTTCCGGCGTCAGAGATTGTGCCTCAGAAGTTCGTAACATAACACTGGAAACAATTTTGTTTAAAACGTTGGCTAAAACAGTTGTCTAGGATTGCTATTGATTAATTTTCGCAAAATGGCTTCAAGAAACCTACGGTTATAGATTAATGCTTTTAGCGTTGAATTATGTACCACTCCCTCTTAAGGTCAGGTGAACGTGCAGGCCACGCTATGGGTCCACTGTCGCCGATCCATCGGTCAGGGAATGCGTTGTTCAGGTACGCGCGGACGATTTGCGCAAGATGGGCTGGGAACCATCGTGCTGTAATCACATTTGTTGTATTTGTTGTCATGTTTGCAATGGTACATCCTCTAATAACTCCGAAAGAGTTTCTTGTAGTAACACAAGATTCCTGTGGCTATCGAAGCGGGGTAGAAGTAGGTACGGCCCTACTAACACATCACCAATGATAGCAGCCCACACACTGACGCCGAATCGCTGCTGGTGACTGCGGGTAAATGTGGCATACGGAGTAACATCTGACCAGACATGGCTATTGCGCGAATCTAATATGCCATCCCGCTGGAAGAATGCCTCATCCGTAAAGAGAATGTTCGTTGCAAAACCAGGTACCACCTATACTTCGTGCAGAAAACATTCTGCAAAAGGCGTCGCCTCGGAAAGACGGCCGGCCCAATGCTGTGCACCCTCTGCAAATGGTACGGATGCAGCATCTGTTCGCTCAATACCTGTACAACAGTACGCTGACTGATGTTAAGCCTATTGGCGACAGTACGCTACTGATGGTTGGATTGTTTTGAACAATTTGTAACACTTGTTCTTTGGTACGTATCGTTCGTACATGACGGTGACGCCCAGCATTTGGTCTCGTCACATCCACGTGGCCAGTCTCCCGCAAGTGTAGTGTAGTAAACATAGTGTGGCGAGGCTGTCTTCTGTACGGATATCGCTCTCTATACTAGCGTTGTGCTGCTCGTACATTAGCCCCGACCTCACAACACAAGATGCATTTCGGCGAGTTCGGGCCACGAAAGCATTCCATAACAACGCAGAGCAAGGCATCCACCTTCACAAACACAACAAGCTTTTTCCAGCGATGTTAGAAAACAGTGAACAGTGTTCAAACGACACATGTACCGCATTCGACTCCAAAGCACGCAATTCTGAGTGTACGAGGAGCGCCCCACAGGTTGCACTCTCCCAGCACCTTTCCACCATACTAACTGTCGCAGATTTGCCAACACATTTCGCCGGAGGGTATTTCACTGACGCGGCCGTCGGATTTTTACACATGCTCCCCACTGAGTATCGAACCACATCGCCTACGTTGGATTAAAGAGATGAGGCCGCCCGACCACCACCACCCCTGTAGTAGCAGTGCCTGGTTAGTTGCATAAACACACAGGCGTTGGGGAACGCCACTCCGATCTACCTGCAGATACGTCAGCCATTGATTTTGGGGAAACGATTGGCAAAAATAAGGGGGGGGGGGGTGTTTTACCAAGGCGATTTTTTTGTTGTTTAACACATGTTCTTTTATAAACAGGCATCAAACCACGAGAATACATTGCGAGTACGAAATGCCATACAGTCGCTATCTCGCAAACCCCATTTTCCTACAGAAGGTATTGATTCGTACAAATAAAATGTCATCTAAAACAGGTCTTTGTATCCTCCAACACGTATCCTTATGCTTCTTGCGGTAGCTGCAGCGGTTTTCCGTGGGTTTATTAAAATCGATTCTTCACATCAATTTTCATACTGGTCGTAACGCCCTTAATATACTTTTCCGACCAAACTGTTAAAAGAAAACCCTACCTCATTTTGCATAAGGAATCGCCCCACAAAGTATGTCGGTCGAATTCAAACTCATCCTGCATATGTGTTGGGGGAAATGGTTAGGAATTTTGAGTTTAATTTCCTTGTCGCACGTTTCCCCTATACACTATGAACAGGTTTTTATAAATTCATAATCGTAAGTTAATGCCATCTTAGGGAGAGCTGTAAAGCGTGTGGGCATGTTAAACAAGTTAAGTTAGTTCAAATGGTAAGGAAAATTAAAAATTCATGAAAAAAAAAAAAGGAAAAAATGGCACTGTATTTGCTACTGGATATTGGAAGTTTCCTTTAAATATATTGGGTAAATAGTGGAAAATTCTGCCTACTTTGACCTAGAAGCTATGTAAAATATATTTGTTCAAACTTTTTTTGTGAAAAAAATCAATAGCGTTATTAACAATGGGTTCTAGTTAACGCCACAAAGACAGACAGGCAGGTAAATGATAATTGTATTGTTTTAAAATAAATTCCTAAAATAATAGCAGTATTTTTTAGATGACAACTTTATGTAGGCACGCACACTTTTGAATTAACGTGCTGAATGAAATCATTACAAACTAAATTTCCATATTAGTGTAGCCAAATATGCCAACCTAAGTGCTATTTCTTGCTTCATTTTTGCAGAAAAGTTATTAAAATGCAAGCGCAGCACTACTATTGTAACCTCTCCGTAGTCACGAGGGTAATGTACTTCAAAAGTTCCGAGAACGATGAAATTGTTAATACTGAGACAAGACCCACATGAAAAAGACAAGGATAGGTTCCTAGACCTATTATTTTGCACGTCTTTTATTTCAATTAAGTACAGATCTTTTAAATGTCAAGTTTTATCTATCAACTGCAATATATTGTCTTATTAAGCTACCTGACGGAAAACAAATTTATGGTGAAGTTAAACATACATCTAAGTAATTTAAATAAACATTTTCACAATATTTATATTGTCGTGTAGTGTAGTGACGTGATAATCTGTGTTAAAATATAAATATGGGATTGTATGTAATATATGCATACAGTTAAACAAGAAAATAAAGGCATATTAATGAATAAGGTATGAGAATTTTACACATGAATTTTGAATAAATATTTACAGTTATTTCCACACAGAAAGCAAATTTGGAAATAGGTACAGAAGTCGCAACTATGGTTAGGACTAGCCGGCCGGCTGCGGCGTTGCCCGCGTGAAATTATATAATGTAAACAGTAACTCTGATTAAGATATGCGATGAAGGCATTTAACAGCTAGCGTACTCAGTAACAGTGAACTATAAATTGTCTTAGCTCAGTGTAAAGAGCGCGTGCAATATGCTCGTATGATGTCATAGAATTCCCATCGCAAAGTCGTGCACGGAATACGAATCCGAAACTCCACCCCTTCCACACCACAAACTTTATACAATACCTGAGAGAATACTTAAAGGCACGCTGTGATAACTCTTCCGTATCTACAGGCTACATTCTAAAGAGGTTTTATTTATGAGTAGATTGGCAAAAAGAAACAAATGTTGAATTATTTCTCCGCGATCAATCTCTTTATTCGTGAGACTGTAACAATTTACTGCTTTTCACATCCTTAATTTTCGAATTTCATAAAATCTTGAATTTGATTTATAGATATTTACATAAGCTTCATTCTTATCAAAAAATCATCTCGATATCTCATTGAGGCGGTACAGATTATTATTTGAAAACCCATTTTATTTTTTTTTAGCAACTTACAAGGACGAATTTCGAAAAATCCTGAAATTACTTTTTTAATATTTCCGTAAGATTAAATTTAAAGCAAAAACCATTTCAATATTTCCGCTGGTTTAGGAGATAAGTGCGATAAATTAAAAACACGTTTAATTTTTTTAAGAGCTTTCATGGACGAATTTCGAAAAATTCTAAAAATGCCTTTTATATATTTACTTCAGCATAATTTTAAAGAAAAATCACCTCACTTTCTGAAATGGTTTAGGAGAAATCACGGATTAATGAAAAACATATTTTACGGCTTTTCACCCCCTTAAATTTCAAATTTCGCAAAATCGAAAAATTTGCAAATATGCATTTATTTGGGCAAAAATTATGAAGTTATAAAATTGTGATAGCTTTTTTGGTTAATGAGACATCAGGGATTCTTTGAAAACACATTTCACCCCTTTTCATCCCCTTCATTATCGAATTTCGGAAAATCCGTTCTTAGTGGGTGTCTACAGGCCAAGGGGAAGCTTCCCTCAAAATATCAAGTTTCTAGGTCCAGCGGTTTGGGCTGTGCGTTGATGAGTGAGTGAGTGTGTCAGTCAGGACACTTCATTTTATATATTTAATTACTATTTTTGCACATCAGTGTCGCCATAGAGTGGGAAAAAATTAAAGAATTAAAAACTGTGATTTTATTTAAATAATTTCATCAAATTTGCCAATGTACATTGACGGCTTACAAGATAATCTTATTTGTAGTAGTAATTTTTAACATGTAATTGAAGAGTACTTTCATAAAAATTGTCGAAAAATTGTTGTTACTGTCATCTTGACACAAACACAAAATCAAGTTTTACAGCTAGAAATAAGAGAAATCTTGCACTTGCTACATCTAGCATCGCACCATCAACTGTTATACTTCTGTGCATTGTTTCGGTATAGATGTTGTGAAAGAACTCTAATAATAATGTCCTAGGACAAAGATACAGCAGCCTTACTGAATACATCACACTGGAAAAATGATTACTCATTAAGTTGACAAATACACTTATCTAAGGATTGGTACTTCATAGTATTTCTATATTGACATAAAAAAAACTGTAAATTCTATTAGCACTCTTAAACTGCTGCTTCGTTCAGTGCTTATTTCTCTACGGTAAAGGAACAACAGTGTAAATGAAATACAAGTATTTTGAAAGTAATGTGAAGGATAAGAAAGGGACCTTATAATTAATATACAACGTGCTTTCACAAGGAAGTGATGTATTTTTGCAACAACTTATTTTACTTACACCTTGCTTTTATTAAGAGTGCGTGGTAGATAACTAAACGCTGAAAACATCAATTGAATCATACGCTTTTTTCGAAGCCAATATGGATAAAATACTCAATGACAATCCTAGATAATGGTATTTGCCAACTTTGTGAGTAAATATTTATCCACAATTACTAATTCTTTACGCGTGATATCTTGCGCCGCAGTTAAATGCACGAGGTTCCGGCGTCAGAGATTGTGCCTCAGAAGTTCGTAACACTGGAAACAATTTTGTTTAAAACGTTGGCTAAAACTATTGTCTAGGATTGCTATTGTTTAATTTTCGCAAATTGGCTTCAAGAAACCTACAGTCATATATTAATGCTTTTAGCGTTGAATTATGTACCACGCCCTCTTAAGTTGTAAAGTTATTAAATAATTATAATAAATGTTATTTACGTTATCACACAATTCGTATTTTTCATCATGTTCAGTTAAGCTATCTGATAATTTAAAACTGCATCTCGATCTGTAGTTTAGGCACCGGATTTAGGTAACTGGCCCTCTTGGTAACATAAATTTAACTCCACCCCCCAACAAATTGTATGCTTTATGTTCGGTTATGTCCGTTTGCATGTTTGTTAGTTTGAATTTGTATATCTCAACTGTGTAGCGGACCACAATCAGATGTGAAAACAAACAGGAGAGAGTAAAGATGCAGCTCACCTTCCTACACGTTCAGGTGGATGAGATAATTTCTATCTCTTATTTATAATATACTGCTATTTTTTGTATTTTGTTAGATTAGGTTTGTCTTCACGCTTATCGCCACTTTCTGCGCTAAAAGCCAGTAGTTCAGTTCAAAATTCAACTGAAAGTTTGCCACCTGAGTTAGGTTCGCTAGGAGGAAGTGCAGTTCGTTCACTCTTTGTCCAGTGTGCAGTCAACATGGATTGTTATAACTCACAAAAGTATTAGAAATTATCACTTATGAATACCACTGCCAAATGCTATAAAGTTATTGTTACATAGCGAATTATCACATTTTACGATTGCCAACATATTTCAAATTACATGTTACCAAGAAACAAATTATTTTCTGTTTCATACGTTAGATAAATGTGTTAATTTGTATTATTGCTGTGAGTACATACTCGGACACGCATTGATCGTAATTTTTGTAGGACTGTGATGATAGCTAGAAGCTTTGAAAGTGAACGAATGATTCAGAACAGCGTAAGTGGTACTTAATAAGCTGAAATATCTTTTCATATTTTAATGAATTGATATTTCGTACCTCTTTTGAACCTTTCATTGGGTCACATGATCGCTTATTTACGAGTATTATGTAGGTTACTTGTCTGTAAGCCTATGTGAAAGTGATCACCAATATTAACAGTACAACTGCGGTACAAGTAAATTTTAGTTCAGTCTATTAGACATGCTGTATTTTATATCTTATTTGACTGCCATATAATACCTATTAGGTATTTGCTGCAACGTAGAATTGTTCGTAAGAACCTACATTGTGAAAAACTGGTTGTGTTACATGTCTGCAGTTAGCTAATATGTGTTACTCATTTTAAAAATACCATAACCACAGCAAAATGGTTTGGTTTCAATGTTGGGATATGTGGCTGCAGAGTAGGAATCCATTCATTGAAACTAAGATGCAGGAAATGGCGAAGTGCATCTTTGCTCGGAGTACGGTAAAGTGTACTTCTATAAAAAATATTCGGAGACATGCTTTGAAAGAAAAAAAAAGTCTGAAAAAAACAACAATATGACTCCATTCGAGAAGTGTCAAAAAAACTTCTAATTAAAAATGCTAAATCTGTGATAGACATTTCAAGGCTTTGCATAATTTTAAGTTTTATGAACGAACCATTCAAAGTTCTGAAAATGTTATTCAGAACAGTGTTAGGCGTATATTGTGTGAGTTTCGGGCCACTCAGGGGGAGGGGGGTATTCTGTGATTGGGGAAAAAAAAGAGGAGCGCGAACCACCCCAGTAATTTTTTTAGGGAAAATTATTTACACATGATTTTCACTGTTGCGTTAACTTTTTCCTTCGAGGTTAGAACCCTCCCTTTTACTGTAATAACTTTCA
This sequence comes from Medauroidea extradentata, assembly GCA_003012365.1. Classification (NCBI taxonomy): domain Eukaryota; kingdom Metazoa; phylum Arthropoda; class Insecta; order Phasmatodea; family Phasmatidae; genus Medauroidea; species Medauroidea extradentata. The sequence continues at coordinate 49,049 of PNEQ01079951.1, read as the reverse complement.
TAATAACTTGCCCGAAAATTGCTTAACTAGCACCATTTGCACCTCGAAATCTAAATTTTCCCGGGGGAGTATCAGACCCCTCTCCTCTTTACAGACTGGAATGCTGATGTCTGTTAGTTGCTCCCCCTTCCAATCTAAATTATGAAATCTTGCTCATGGGGCCACCACGAAGAAAACATTTTTAAAAATTGTGAGATCTGGACATAGACCTTACTTTAAGAATGTTTTGGTCTGTGAACTTGTGCCATTGTTCATGTCTTGCTGATCAATCTTGTGACAAATTACACAAATAACAAAAAAATACGACATAAAAACACACAAAAAACAGAATAAAGCAATTCCAGAGGAGTACTGCCACTGTCGGGAGATAGGTCCTAAAGTCGGTTAGGGCGCACAAGAAGGACAATGTAAAATAAAAATAGTGCCATAAAAAGATTATTCCTAAAAATAAAAGTGTGCATCATAAAACTATTTCGAAGACAAGTGAAACCGAGACTTAAAATATCGCAGGGTTATTACTGCAGCAAAATCTTCAAAACAAAGTATTATGCATTTTATTTTCATTTTTTGAATTATGATAATTCGAAGAAAATCTGTCAACTGTGTATTTTTTATGAACAAACTCAAGTTTATGTGAGTTCGGTGTACGCATCATGTAATAAAAATACGCACATCGTTTGAATTTGTCTGAAATATTTTATGCATGGTGGTGCCGGTATATTATAGGCCTACATAACGCAATTACTCCCTTTTTTTCCTTGTTGCGACCATTATCAGACCAGATTATGATTCCTCAAATTAAAAGTATGTATGTAAATAAGTATGCTACTTCGGCCTTCCTGTTATTAAATATATGCAGGAAAATATTTAGTGAGATACATTTTTACAGTAGTACTTAGCATATATATATATATATATATATCATAGAATAGCATATTAATGTTAGGAATAAAGCAAACGATTTGGAAATTATTTCTACAAACAAGCTTTTATTTATGATTTCTCTTATCGCAACTCTTGACTGTTTCGCTCAGTAACATAACATTCGGATTAACATTAGCATTATAAATAATGATGGAACACATACGTTGAACACAGTGGAGTAACTACTACGAGAAAACTCAGCATTAACGACCACGACGTCTCCAATGTTTATAAAAATAAAAGACCAGCAGCAAGTCGCGCACAGCTGGCACGAAACTAGGTTATGTTTGATTACGAATCGATTAGTACAGTAATCGACTAGTTCATTTTGATTAATCGAGTTTTACGAATCGATTACTCTGACTTAGATTAGTAACGTTATAGATTAATTTATACCGATTATCTTCAAATTATCTCCAAATAAATATTTCCTCAAACAATTAAAATACAGAATATGGAATGGACACTTCAGTTTCAGCCTTAGTATTTGAACAAAGTAATGTGCAGTAAAGACAATAAACGATAAAACAGACAATGTTGCATGTGAATGTAGCATGGTATTCAGACACAAAGAAGGCACTGTATGATGTTTGTGTGCGGCTGTGTTATTTGAGTGTTGTGACCGTGTTATTACGAAAGTAGGCATCTTATTAGCTGCATGATGGGCAAAGTATCAAGAAATATACAAATAGGCCTACATATTCTACACGTGTTCATTGTTTACACATAATTTACAGTGCTCAGTAGTGTTCGTAACAATATAAAATATTTAACTACGCTAAAATATTATATTTTTATCAGTTTTGTAGTATCGAATTTAGATGTAGGTATTATCAAATTGACAATATGCAAGTAAACATATCCTTCTTGGTTTCATTTTTGGCTGCATCGATTGCTAATGCGTAACAAACACAATAAAACATCTTCGGTAATCTTTAATACATGTAAGCCTAAACGAAAAAGCATTTAATCTCCTACAAAAATTGTTCAACGAATGTTTGGAAGTACGTCTGCATTGTTCGTTTTTATTTGTACAATCAACAGATTCTGATGCCGCTATAGAAAAAGAATGATGCCACATAAGAAATATACACCGTACCCTATAGGTGTAAGCAGTGTTTGATATACACTACCGGAAGAGAATCAGAGACGCAATTATGCAAAACAAAAGTTTTCTTGTTTTTACAGAAAAAAATGGAAATATTCTGTAAAAAAAGGGCAACCAAATGTTTTTTACCGTCAAAGGAAACTATGACACTTGAAGCAAGTACATAATCGTTGGAGTAAAGTGAAACGCTATGTAAAAGGCGAAAGGATAGCAAATTGCTTCGTAAAGATATTTACGTCGGTGGAATATTATAAGACCGCAACAATAGCCTTCCCGTGATTACACTAGCGTCCATAATCGATATGTTTTGATTGGACCTAAGATGGAACATCCTTCGCCATCTTGGATTTATGTACCATTATTTAGTTACAGTACTGCGTACAATATGAGGTATTGGATAGTTTAAATTGTATGTCGTTAATGAAATATCTTCAATAATTTTGGGCCTTGGGTTAAATAAATATTTCCTTGAATTCCAAATTATTCTATTACTAACGCTGAATTATTAAAACGATTTTATCAATTATCGCTTTTAATGTTTGGTTATGAATCCCAGCAGGGGCATAGCAAGAGAGGTGTGGGGTTCTAGCTTCCCCCCCCCCCCCTAATTAGACACAAAAAAATCATATTAAAGATTCAAAATATTTTGACTAGTATAAACATAATTGTTTAGTTACGAGAAATTGCTAAAACAGCACTATTTTGTACCTTGAAATCCAAATTTCCGTGGGGGAGGACCCCGGACCCCCGCTATCAGGGGTTGGACGGTGTACATTATTTTGTTCTCAGGTTAAACCTCCCCCTTTAAACAATTCCCGGCTACGCCACTGAATACCAGCAATTGTGACATCGTCTCAGGCTGGTGCTGATTCATTTATCTGGGATCTTGTTTGTAGGAACTCACGAAAATGAGACAAAAAGATGACCAGCAGTTAATTAAGATTGAGGTCTAATATGGGTTAGCATGCGGCAGTGGTGAAAAGTAGCGAAAAGCCATCTTGGTAAATAGCTGTTACCAGTTATGACTTCGATATATTTCATATTATTCATTAAAAAGTAATTCGTTTAATTTTCTCACACAGCTGTACAACAAATTTCAAATTTATTCACCAGAAAGATTCTTAACGTTATCTAAGTAAGCAAATAATTTTTTTACATAATTTAAATGTTGCATTTGGTTTAGTCAAGTTTTTGATTATCATTGTATTGATTTTAGTGGCATTCATTTTAAAAGTGTTATACAACACTAGGATGAACAAAATTATTGAAATAAACAAAAATGCTCATCTGTTAAGTTTTCCTTCTCATCTTCCCTCACCTCTTCGTACACGAGCAGACATTTCTGTTCTCAAAATGTACCCAATAGGAAAGTAAGTAGTCTGATTAGTTCTGTAGGGATCTACTTGTTTTTGATGTGTTTTACAAAATAAAATAAAAATATTTTTAATATTGTCCTTTTCTTCAGTAAATTAGTTACTTTCAATCTATTACCATCAACAGTGTCGTAAAAAGTTATAAATATTTTCAAAGCATAGAAAACTATATTTTAGCTCTTGAAAAAACACCCTTAAGTTTATGGTGCATGTTGTATGAAATATTTTTTTAATAAACATTAAAAAATAGAAGTAATCGATAATCGTTTATGGTTTCAGTGGTTCGATAACTTCTCTATCAGTGTGTGTGTATGAGAGTGAGAGAGAGAGGGAGAGGGAGAGAGAGAGAGGTTACCTGCAAGCAGCACTGCTACCACCAAATATTGCAACATGTTGACGGCTCTGCAACAGAACAGCGAGTGACGTATACATCCCACGACCAGTGATGTTAAATGTCCGCTAGGAAATTCTGGTACGAACATACCAGAAAACTGGTACTGTAGATGAAAAACTCGAACATCATTTCTAGTCGAAAAAATACTTATAAGTAAGACAATACTGTCTGCATTTCTGTTGCTATTCATTAGTTCTCTCACCCTCCTTTTGAAATAATTATTCTAAGAATTAAAAAAATGCGTAGCTTAACTTCCTAACAGTTAATAAATTAATGGTTTCTGTATATAGATTACATTTTTTTTGAAGTTTGATGAAACAAATTAAGTACAGACTAAAAAGTCATTCGTGTACGTTTATATCTACTGCACAGTTCTTATGCCATGAATAATCTTTCTGTGAGTTTTTTTAGTCGATCGAAAAAGCAAATAGTCTAAGTCTAAACGTTTGACACTCTAAGCACTTGTACGTGTACCAGTAAATAGGTATGTGTACCAATAAATTGGTATTGTATGATTGTTTTCGATGTGGTCAAGGCCAGCGTGTGGCGGCTGAAAATGCCAGACCCCTCATCTCGCGGAGATTGCCGTAAATATCCCATTTATTGCTGAAGGTCAAAGTTGTTCGACCCAGCGACACAGGCATTAGATTCTGGGTGCAGACCACTGAGAGATGCTCATACGTGTTACTGAGGTATTGGAGGTTATAAGGTATGCAATCAACTACAGCTGCTAAGGTTCTATTTTCAGCCAATTTGTATATTTACGCGCGTACCGGCTAACGACGGTTCATGTCTAACCTCTCTGGACACATCACTTAATGATTGCGCGTGTAAGATAAACTGTGCAGTCAGTATGAATCGATACAACTTAGTAAAAAATATCCATTTTTATATAAAATACAATTATGTAGATTTTTGTTGGTTTTGTTTCTTTATTGTTGTATTCAAATACAAAAACACACGGAACTATATTGCGTAATTTCGCTGCCAACCATACAAGCAGTAACGTAACTATGGTTAAGGACATGATCTATCGTTTATTTCGAACAATTGCAAATAACTGAAATATTTTTTAACCAAATGCTTTGAAAAAATCTGAGACAATGAACAGTCATACGATACACAATTTTACCAGAGCGTTTTTTTTTTTTTTTTAACTAATGTACCGTTTGTGAGCAAAAAATTATTTTTCTTCGTTTTGGCTTGTTTTCACAACAAAATGTGTACTATTTCGGGGGTAAAAATCTAAAAATTAGTTTGGTGTATTGCAACAGAAACATTTATACACAAACATTGATATATAAGTATTAAAACTGCCAAAGGAATTTTTAATATATGTATTAATTTGCGTTACAAAAATATTTTCGAAACCACTGCTAAACGGGAGAGCGAGGCCTTAATGTTGAATCATATGCAGTAACGACTAGCGATATTTTTCAAAGGATAGATTTTTAGTGCTCACTTTATCCCGAATGACCTATAGTCAACTATGTGGTAAAAGAAACAAGAGGGACTTAAACACAACATGTTTGTCAGACTGTTCACGCACACTTTCTTTTTGTGAAACACTTCCTTACTTGCATGTATACTCACTGTCATAAAAAAAGCCGAAAAAACGAAAGTTGAATTAAGACGAAACATGGTATCCACAATGGTGAACGTAAACAATAATAAAAAAACAATAACTTCACTATCAAAAGAAAAATGCTTTTAGTATATTTTTGTAAAGTCCGCAGCATATATACATGTAACTGTGCACTGATATAATGGAGTCGCAAGACAATTGATAATATTCTTTGGAAATCGTTCGATAAATGTTTCAATTGCCTTCGTAGATCTGTAGAACTGACATGTAGTATTTTCATATAACTGTGTGAAATCATGGGTCTCGTATATCTTTATGAATAATTGTTGTGTCGAGTTCAGCAAAAATTGTGAATGATAAGTGTCTCGTCGAAAAATATATTTATCAAACATCTCATATTCTTCAGTTAATTGTTTTACAACTCATTTAACACTGCTAACTACTGTAATGTCGTCTGAAAATGTACTACTTCTCACGCTGAACATAAGAGTACTTATTAAAAATGTATCTTTTATTGGAGCACTACATAGTCCTGTGTGTATTTACGTACGTAGGTGTCACTAAGTTGTAGTAATACTGTTCTATTTCATGCGTAGAAATACATTCAAGTAGGCTACTCTAGCTACTCTAGATAACTTTTCTTTCCAGCAAGTGACATTTTTTTAGTCATGTGCTACATACACACATGCTATGCAGAGTACTGTAATCTGACTGCTAAAATAAGGCTACTTTACCCCAAAAAAAGTTTGGAAATACCGCCGTTCACTTGAGGTAAAATAAAGGGACATATTTTCGGGTAAAATTCTCAACGGATGGCTGGACAACAAACCTATCTCGACTAACCAGCGCGGCAGACTGCGATGACATCAGAGCTTCTGAAGATCCACGCCCACTTTACTAAACACTACCTGGTGTAAGCTATAGGTGCGTTACGACATTGTCTCTTATGAGACAATCTGTGTGTTCTAACATTCATCGCCGAGTTTCTGTCACACTATGCAGTAGAGTGTTTACGTCCTGGGACAACTTGCACTTCACCTCGACGATCCGCATTCCATTCCCGGGGGCCCGATCACAAATTTTTGCAAATGTAAAACGCGGCGTACGTCGATGTTGGCCGAATCATATTCTAGGGGCATTCCTACTTCCTCCTTACTTCCCATTCCGTCGCTTGTCTATTGTATAGGCGGCTCGGGATAAAGTGAACACTCAAAAAAGCCCTGCTAAATGTCTATTTTCATCAAATTCGTACCTTTCCGCGCGTAACGTCTAATGACGGGACATATCTAACCTCTCTGGACACGTCACTTGATGTTTGCGCGAGTAAGATAAACTGTGTAGTCAGTAGGAACCTGTACAGTTTGATAAAAAGATAAGTTTATTTATTATACACAATTCAAATATATCGATTTCAATTGAATATATGTAGTAGTGTTGCATTTAAATAGAAAAACACACAGAACGATACTAGGTTAATACGTTTCCAACTGTACAAGGAGTAAGGCAACTATTGTTAATGTTAAATTATATGCAGTAACGGCTAGTGATATTTTTCAAAGATTAAATTTTTAGTGCTCACTTTATCCCGAACGACCTATAGGTTATCATTTGATGGTTCATGCCATCCGCCAGTGTTCCGACAGACACCGACTGGCGATCGGTTCACAAGATTGTAAAATATATGGCGTAAATGCCCTGCCATCTGGTGTCTTCACCGTAATACACTGTTTACTTTGTTTCCCTCCTGAGCTCACTGTAGGCAAATGCAACAAGGTTTTTTCATCGTGTAGCTGTTGCTCCGCAGTATCATAAGACAAGTACCAACTGTGGCAGCGCACAGATTTACCTTTCGGGAATAAATCCTTTGATGGAGGTTTGTACGTACATGCACTGCAGCGCCTTGTTGGCTCGCCAAAGTAAAGTCTAAAACACTTACTACGCCTTGCAGTGATGTCTAGAATGTTGGCGTCATGCGCTGATGTTACGCCTATGTCACCCCTCATTTGATATATAGCCACAAAAAGTCAATTGCTTTATGTTAGAATTTCATTAGTGTGACATAAGCGACGCGGATAAATTATCCTGTCAGCCAGTCAGCGTCCAGGTTTCTGTGAGGTTAGCGCGTCCGCCTCGACGCTGATTGGCTGACTAGTTATTTTATTCGCATCGCTATCTTTGCGTCGCGTCTGTCGCACCATTGTGATTCCAGCATAAGTAAGCTCGTAATAAGCATTTATATCTTACTGGCCAGTAGCTTATCTCATTATGTTTAATATGTTATGGTAAATGTATGATTTATCGTTATTTGAGTAGCAAAAAACTGCCACATAATTTTTTTAGAGCTGCTTGAGGAATGGAAATCGGGTCCTATGAGCACGATTCGTTTGAGCGACTTCTCGACACGTCAATCATATATTTGACTTGTACATGAAGTACATCAACTTCGCAGGTTTCATGATCTGCAGTGCTTTCATGCTGTCATAACGTGCCAGTTTCTCTGTTAGGAAATATTTAGTAATAGGAGGACAAATAAATTCATTTTTTTTTAATTCAGAGAACTATAATTTACTTAAAAACATGGTGAGCTTGTTTCACATGTTTTCCATTGCTGTGCTTATACGTTTCTTGTTCTCAGTTACACAACGCTATATTTCTCTACCTCCTCACTTTTCTGCACCCTCTTTACACTTGTGTTTTGTAGCTCGAAGAGGTATAGGAAAGACATATTTATTTGCTTTGAAAGGTTATCAGAGCAGCAGCTTATAAATAGCGTGTCGTACATAGATGACATTTCACCCACCGTTCGAAAATTATTTCTAGTGACGAGCGATAAATACGCCCAATAACAAGAACGTAGCTTCAAGTTATACTTTCGTCAAAAAAAATTCAAGAAAAGATAGAAGCTGACATTTGCATGCCCTTGATAACTTTTATGTTGTACAGCACTACTGAACATTGAAATGTCATAAGATAAGATCTGGGAGAAAAGGAACACTTAAAGCCAACTTGATACAGTCCTTACACAATTTCTATCTCGCATGTATACGTCTTTAGTCCGTACAGACGTGGTTGATAACAACAACGTCGGTAGCATATTGACACACGAACAACATTCAGAAGCGTCGTTAGCTAGGATTAATCTCCTACTACGATGCTGCAGCGTACATGTCAATTAGGGTGAAAAATACATTCACATCAATGACTCAGAGCTGGCAAGCGAACATAAAGTAGAAGGTTGAGTCTTGACTTAAATATCTACGCATTTATTTATTTGGTACTAAATGTGACCAGAGCAACACAATGTCTTGGGAGTGAGACACTGAGGGAAAGGTTGCGGAAACGATGGAAAATGCTGTGAACCAAGAAAACATCTCAGTATTCACCTTACATTATTCCAGCAAACCCTGATAAATATAAAATACAAACCAGAAGACTGCATTTGTTGTATGCAAGAAAGACTTGCAGTTCATCGACAGCGATGCTATTAGAGACAGAAAACTACCCAAACAGCATAGTTTCATGGCCTGAGGTTAAGCGTCACCTCAGTATTAGCGTGAAGTTTTGTATGTAGGTGAGATTGTTCAGTGATAAAACACGGGACTAGAATTCTGAAGGATCCGGGTTCGATTCCTGGCCCAGCAATCCTAATTTCGGTTGCCAGCTTCATACCCCATTTCTTGTCTGTGTGAGCTACTGAGTTCCGTCTATAATAACCTGGAAGTTGATGAGACATTAAGGTGGCTGCTGGTGGACGTAACCTGGAAGTTGATGAGACATTAAGGTGGCTGCTGGTGGACGTATTTGGTGCGTCCGAGGCCTAAAAGATATTAAGCGCTAAGGGCGACTCAAACACTCGCACCACGCCTCGTACTAGCCTCTAAGAACAAGTTACTGGCTGGCCTGTCTTCTCGCCGACAACTTGTCTCTACGGGACTCTCATGGTGACGACATTGTTTTATGATTTAATATTAATGACAAAAGTGTACAAACACGCTTATACCACCTATATATGTGTATATATGTATGTATTTATGTATGTTACGACGTTAGTTTGTGTTATTATTTTCTTTTATGTTTACTATTATGTGGAATGCTTGATTGGCTACTGTTTGCTGGGTGCAAGTTCTGGGCACTATGATACTAGATAGTCCAATGAAAAAGTTGCAAGTTTTTTTCCCCGCGTAGCACGTCATTACTGTCCTCTCGGGGCGGAGCGATACTGACGTAGAATTGTCAATATGGCTCTTAAGGATCACAGTCGCGCGCACGGAGTCCTGACAACTAATTAGAATATAAAATACCTCGCAATCACTGTCTCTCTACCATTACTAACAAGAGGTATCTTGACCCGACGTACTTTGTGACTTGGCGAAATCTAAATGGCCTCCCGACGACCAAAACAACGACAATGATGGTGCCTCGGCCCACAATACTCCGCGTCTTAACGCCTAGCTTCGACGCCTGAAGGTGGCACTCTGCCCTACCGTCGCCGCGACTCGCCGACGACCCTCTCGGCTTGACAACGTCTGTCCCGGACCGACGCTGGCTTGCTTCTCTCTCTGAGTTGCGCCCAAACCTCCCGTCACTTGGCCTACAAGCTCCGGTTCGTTTTGGGTCAATCAGGACCCAGCTTACAACCGATGGCCCCGCCCTCGAGGACAACAACTCCGGCCAGAACCGTATTTATTAAATCATTTCTTGATTTCTCGTCGCTATTTATGTTCAGTTACATAAAATGGTTAGTTTACTTATTAACATTTATGATTTCTTAATTACTAAATATCTACAACACAGTGACAATATACAAAACTAATGGCTGGACCCCTCCCCTCGTGTCCAGCTAGGGAGGTGGTTCGAGCGGGAGTGGAGTGAGGCCCCAAGACACTATCTGCACCGGTTTCTCCTCTCTCGTTTTCACAAAGACAAAATATATACAATTCCTTATTTTCTATATAAAACTTGGTGTAGTAATGGTATCTTAATGAGGACTATTGCAATGTGATCCTGATACAATGACGAGGAGAATGAATGGTCGCAAGGCATAGTTATTATTGCACATTGATTTATGATGGTTGACACTGATAACTATTTAATATAATAAATCGGTGTGGCGACCATATGGACCTGTCACAATCTGTGTATGTATGTATGTATATCAGTGGCGTAGCGTGAAGTGATCCAATGCTTACGGTTCTAAGCAATGACGTCGCACAACACAGATTTGTTTGTGGAATCACTGGATTGCGAACCATCTGCACTTAAGAGGCAAGGTATGAATTCACTACTTACATAATTCGGTCTCTGCAACTCTTCGCTACGTGCTCCAATCAGAGCTAATACTGCACACATTGAAACACAGCTAATCACAGCTTCTATTCAATCTCTTCTCTTTACTTCCCGAAAATTATTTATTAATTCACTGTTTTTTCCCCTTCCTTTCGTCTGTCCATTTTTCCCCTGTTGTTTCTTCTCTTGAGGCATGTTCAATTTTCGTGTTGCTGATTTTATTTCTGAATTGTTTTCTGTCCTTTATTTCGCGCGCACAGTCACACACGAACACACACACACACACACACGAACACACACATACACAGAAAGCTGATCTCATAAGCCTACTTTTTCCTTCGGAAAGTAGGCTAACAAGGGTTGTGGACATGCTTCAGTACTGGGTGTAATACCGCCGAGTGCCCTGTGCAACTATGTCCCTGTTCTGGGTGCTGGAGTGTAAACGCCCCTTGAAAAGTGAAACGCTTACAACCTCATTCTCTGTCTTTCTGTCTTGTATCATACTCTATTTTACGAACACGTGTACTTTAACACTAAACACATTACGATACATATCAATACATTTTGATACACTTGTTACACCCCAGCAATTAAAAACAAGGCACTAATTACTATTATGTAATTTGCTTTCACAAGAATACAGTTGTAAGGTATTTACATTTAGAATGTATTTGTAACCCATTATTACCAGTATTTTGCAATGTTCGTTAGTACACGAAACACTTCTTTAGTTGTCTTTGTAGATAGCTAAATGTCCTAATAATATAACAGTTTTGCAATCACATAAGACTAGATTCACTCAGTTACAATCGATCTGTAGTTCCTTTTTGTCTAAGCAATGCCTTGCAATGCTCATTTCTCAGTTTCTCACTGGCTAGCTTATTGTTTCAGATAGTGATAATCTTTCATACAACACAGTACGGATTTACAATAACTGATTTGAAATTTTGAACACAATGTTCTACAACAACTCTCATCACATATTTTATAACTAAATTTATTTATACATCTACAACATTCACATTTACAACACGTGTGGGTCCGCGGTGGCCGTATGGTCAGACCGTTCACCTCCTACATAGGCGATCTGGTTTAGACCGAACACGGATTTTTTTTGCATGTGCTGGTGGCGGGTTTTCTCGGGGATCTCCCGTTTCCCCCTGCCCTTTCATTCCAACGCTGCTCCATACTCACCTCATGTCACCCCTCACCAGTGCTAAAGAACTCGAAGTTGAGCGCTGACCAAAATCTCTCATTCATTCATACAACACATAAACATACAACAATAAACGTAAAAAAAAGTTATACAAGGTGTCCCGAAAATACCTTCTGATATTTACACAGGTTGTAGTATGCAACAAAAGAAGACGAAAACATGTTGTGCACTGTTCACTTAAGGGCTTGGGCCCGAGTTTCTCGACTTTCGTGAGAATAATTTTTTAAAATCTATACGAGAGTCGATATCGTAAAATTGCTTCGTAACTTTGTTGCAAATTGGTTTTACTATACAATGTAATTTTTCGAGACAAACTGTATGACGAGTATAGCTAATTTATCAATTAAAAGAAAATTTCGTTAATTAACTAATTAGCAACTCTTATGCAGTCTTCTGACTCGATAAAATTAGAGTGTTCAGTTTAAATCAGTCATAACAAAGTTGCGAAGCGATTTTACGATATCGGCTCCCATTTATGTTTTAAAAAATAATTGTCGTTAAATGCGAAGAAACTCGGGCCCATGCCCTTAAACTCAATATTAAGGGCGTTATGACCAGTTAAAGATGAAAGTTTAAAAAAGTATTTTCCCAAAATATGGGAAACTACGCCACATACAAAAATAATATTGTCAGCATTGCGTAATGCTATTGGGATCGTCAAACCAACAACATATAGTGCTTGATACCTTCTACCCTTAGGAAAATAGCAGGGGTGGCTACCCCCGAATTGCATACAACTTTTTTACCGTCAGAGTTTTGAGTTACAAAGATGTTAATTTACTTGTGTGAAAAATACTATCACTGACAAATTAACCGTATAAACACTTTACATTACTAACAAAGATTACTTAATATTGTGTAAGAGAAGTTCTACATATTTCTTGCTAATTGTTCTTGCCAGGGACACAAAAAACTCCCAGTTGGCGATACAAAATATTCCATAAATTTGATTTCGAACTCCGTACCCAGAATTGGTTCCTCGTCGCAATCCCTCATCTTCACATATTTCTCCTGCAGGAATTTCTACTTGCAAGTTCCTCATGGTTTCAAGATTACCAAGATCTTCATCTTAAAGGTCCTTGATCATATTATGATGGACGCAGCATGTCTTTGTAATCACAGTCACTTTGTCAGGAGTCAACAGGAAATGCACCTCAAATACACGGAATTTCATGGTGACCATACCAAAGGCACATTCAACCATATGTCGTACTCGTGACAATCTGTAATCAAAGGTAGTCTTTTCTGGGGTAAGGCGAGATCTTGGAAAATGCCTCATTAACTGAGTCATTAGAGGATAGGCTTCATCAGCAACTAATACATACAGAAAAATTCCTTCCATTCCAGTAATTGGAATGGCTTTCGGAAAATGTAAATTATTCACGAGGCATTTTTTTCCCGAAGAGTTTCGAAACACGAACCTATCACTGTTCTTGCCATAATCCCCTACATCTACCATGAGGAACTTTCCCACTGCATCTACAGCAGCTTGTAATACTATAGAATGAAATATGTTTGTGACAATAGTACAGTGATCCAAAATGAGGAGGTTGGTACTTTCTAATGTGTTTTCAATCAAGTGCAGCACAACAATGAGGGAAATTCCACAGCTTCTCAAACATATCTGCTGAAGATTTCCAGTCATCCTCTGAGGGCTCCTTAATATGAATTTGATAAATACTGTCCCAAATAGCTTCACAGATTTCATATATGATATTTGAAACAGGTGACGCACCAATACGTTGGTTGAAGGATATGTATGAAAATCTTTCACCTGTTGCCAAATACCCGTAAAAATAAAACCTCTTAAGGTACATTGTAATAGAATGGAAATGATATTCAACAGGGTGTATAGAAAATTAGTGCAGATGTTTGTTTCGTTGTTTATTTCGATGATACGACTGCATTTGTTAAAAAATCGGCACTCATTTCCCACATGGACACACAAACTTACTCAAACAAATACACACATCAACACACCTACACACACCAACACACCTACTTCCACTCTCCCATAAAAATTGGATAAGTAATATAAGAATATTGTAATCTTTCTTAACAATGGTACACAATATTATTAAACATTGTGTTCTTACAAAGTAACAGGAAGTGTATTGCATTCTGTTATTGTTCCATAAACAAATCAGTCAAGTCATCCACGTTTTCATTTGATATTTTTTGGCTAATGTTTCAGTGTGCAAATGCATGTTGTGAATCACTTCACTGATATATTATTACCGAACGACAATGTTATCTGTCCCTTATGGCATGACATACTGCAAACCAAAGAATTGTTACCTTCCGTTCCAGGTGCAGTGTGCAGAGCGAAATGGCAAACTCTGCATAACCAGTACGCACGATATATTAGGGACACAATGAAGAATACAAGTGGTCTTGCTGGCAGTACAAAGAATAAGTGGGTTTTTGCCGAGTCTCTCTCGTTTTCTGAAGGACTTCATTGGACAGCGCAGGAAAACATCATACAACATTCAAGATGAGGGAGGTGCAAAGAATACAGTGTTGAAGAAGAAGAGGGCAATGAAGAGTTTGAAGATGATGGTGCTGAAATACCTTTGGAATCAGGCCAAAGTTCCACCATTTCTGCCGTCAGACAAGCCATACCTGGAAAGTGGAAGAAACCACAACAACGACTCCGGCTCAAGTTTTGGCAACACAACTATCTGGATTTCTTCAAAGTCGGCAGAACGCTGCCTTTAATGAAAACCAACAGCCAGCCATTATTAAATTCTTTGAGGGATTGCTTCCTGACATTAAAAGGCTTTCAGGGAAGAGGCAAAGGTGCTTTAGATCAGGGTTGTCAACATTTTAAATATATTAAATACTGAAGAGGATGATCAACTAGTAGCACATGGTCTCACCGTGCAAATGCTTTTGTCCTGTCGACTTTCAGCGACACACTCGCACATACAAATTCCTATTTCTATTTATCTAGCGATAACGTCTAATTCATCGTATGCCATATATACTAAATCATTTTTTTTTTTCACATATCGCAAGCTATTAAACTTTCGCTGTCTCACTCTCTCTCTCTCTCATTCTTCCTCTCTTAATGATTCTGCCTCAAATGGAACGAAATGTCCCTTAATCCATACATCACTTTTCCCGCAATCAATGATCGTTCTAGCTGCCAATAAAAATTCCTTACTCATAATACATTCGTGAAGACACCTCTCATAAGTGACACTCTTGTTCGACACTCTTATTTTTTTATCTTAATGTGTGTCCAGCCTGTGGTCGTACATTCCGTGTTCAACTCGCTCTGTCGTGTGGCTGTATCTGCTACTTAATACCTCGTCACTCAGAAAATTTGCTTCTATTAATGTTACTTCAGGCCATGTATTTATACAAACAGTTAATTTTTTCTCAAATTCTACAATTTATAAGTAGACAATACCTTCCATATTCATCGATCTCCCTAACACCTCTTGATCCTTCTGAAATGTGCTATAGCTCGTTACTTAAACAGGATTCACAACCACACTTAATGTACGTAAGAACACGCATACGTATTTAAAGATTATTGGATTGCATTCACAACACCACATAATGTACACATGCAAAACATGTTAATTTGTTATTAAAAAATGTCGACTGTTAATTACGGGACCTTTATAGTTTTGGAACGAAACATATAAAACAATTTACGACAAAAAAAGGAAGCATTTGAAGAACTTTTTCAAAAATTCATTTTAGCCTTACAGTACGTTCTTACGACAACTTTTAAACTTAATTCACAACCACCACTTAGTGTAGGCACGTAAGAAGTATAAAGTTGAACAGCTCAGTCACGTACGTACTACGTGGTGATGTGAATGCTTGCATGTACACTCATTGTTTGTACTTTTATATGCACATAAGTACGCTAAGTGTTGGCTGTGAATCCAGCTTCAGGCTTACAGGGGTTACTGTACTGCTATGTACACACGGGCTCGTTTCCCTGATTCTCTGCAACATAATTTCTCCTTTTATTTTCCTTGTTGTTTACTGCATGGTTGACAATTTTTGCATGTGGTACCTTTAATACCTAGCTTTCTTGTTAGTTATCGGCATACTCTCACACTTGTGGTCGTAATGCCCTGGGCGTCTTCGCGGAAAAACGCGTGCGCCCGTTTTCCTGACTTCGATTCCTGTTACGGTCCTAACATTTAATATTATCTTTTTTCCTTAAATTTACTCGTTTTTTACTAGGCCGCGTATCTGCAGCCTTTCTCCGGACGACAAAATACATACGTCGTGTCTGTGGCGTTTCTTGTCGCAGTGCGTGCACGTGGGCCAGGATCCTCCCAGCTCCTTGTCTTTACTGTAGCCATATTTCTGTATATTCTTACTTGACAGTATATTGAGCACTTCTTGTAAAGTCGCCCTTGAATGTCAGCCCCAGTGGACCAACTCATGTACAACTTATTACTGACACTGAAATGATCACACGACAGGAACCGAGCGAGACTGCGCAACGGTAACACGTTGGACTCGTATTCGAGAGAACCCGGGTTCGATCCTCTGCTGCTGCCATCTTGAATTCCGTTTTCCATGGTTTCCCGTAATTGTTCCAGGTCAGACGGTTCCTGAACAAAGGCCATGGCCAACTCCTGCCCTAGCTCCTGTCATTGTACCAAGTTGTTTGTCACCGTCTATAATGACCTCGTTGTCCACGAGACGTGAAGTCCACTTACCTTACACGACAGTACCGTAAGATCGGCCAACTAGCTACTTCATGTGCGGTTTATAGCATCCAAGACTGTGCCAGTTTTGTTTGTAAATATTTCCCAGCCATTGCGCGCCTAGAGTCGTATATAATTGTACCTGTCTCAGCAATATGTACAACACAGCAATGTACATTTTATTTAGTGAAGTCTTGTATACATGACACCGATATTCAGGCAGCCGTCTAAGGTGGACGCAGCAAGGTCGTCAAATCGTGCGCGCCAAGCCACGCCTTGGCATCTATATGCAAGTCATTGGCGTCTTTTGCTTCAGCGTGCCTTCAGTTTGAAGAAGAAAGTGCATGATGGGTATGCCATCAATAGTTTTGTTCAAATTCGATATACATCCTCGCCATACACAGCAATTACAGCAGTATGTTGGACTTGGTTTCTTGAACTTTAAATTTGCGAAACACAAAAGTGACTGCAAAAATTTTAATCGACTTGCAGTTTCCTCACCTCTAAGAGAATATTAAAGGTAAATATGTGATGTACAAGCCTGTACTTTCTTTTAAGATTTTGCTCCAATTTGGCTACAAGAAAAACAAAGTTAAAGATTACAAAGGTGTAACGATCTTTGAGTGTTGTTACTAAACATACATGACTCACGCACGTCCAGTAGTTTTGGTATAAAAGTCAACCGGGTGAAAGTTCTGCACATTAATTGGTAGCCTGGACATCTGGCCACCTTTACACACATTTCATGCCATGGTATGCTGAACGTTTATGTCGAATTAACATATAAACTGAAATATTATGTATAACGCTTTGCAAAATATATTAAAATCATAAATAGACGTGCTAATTAAAAAAAAGTATTAAATAAAGTATACTATCAATTGAAGAATAATGTACATTTAGTAACTTGGTCAATCAAGGATTTCCAAGTGCATCTTTGGTATATAAGTATAGAAAATTGCTTGTTCATAAAAACTTAATTTCATGCTGTGTTTTGACCAAACATTTGTATCAAAGAACTACACGATTCTTTATAAGATACGTGTTTGTGTTAATTAGCTACTTCATTTGTGTTAAAACCAGGATGTTAGATACCACATACATGGCCATCGCACCGAGCAAGCAGTTGACTATCATGTGAACTCCTCCAGCACTGAAAGAGTAGTCTCTGCTGGAGATCTGGTCGTGGAACATGTTCAATTGTTCCCTCATGTTGTCTTCAGGAGTTAGTTCCACTAACAGTTCTTGTATTATGTCCAGAGTGTGTCTCACCTCCATGCTAGTGGTTCTGCACAATGATACGGTACATGCTGTCTGGTATACGTACATCATGACTAAAAGTATGATCAAGCTCAGAAATTGATACAAATTACCGTTTCCACTTTTTAATGATACAAAATCATTTAAAACTGATTGTGTAGTAACACCACATGTGAAATAAATATGAGCCAAAACTTTGATACTATAACCATCATTTATAAGAAATACACATTTGGTAACCTTCTTGTAGGTAGTCTTTAATGAACAAACATCCATTTCGTCGTAAAAAGGTTCGGAATGCAACATTATTTCACAGAGTCTTATGCTTGCAAGAGAACCAGCTGTATCTTCACAAAGAGTAGAGGGTTGACTAGAGGACTGCAGTGTTTCATGCAGTGGCCCTACAGTTGTTTCAGTTGTGCAGGTGACGTCACTAACATTTGACCTGGCTGGATAACATTTTCTGAGCTTTATATCCAAAGCTCTAAGACGTCGCAAAACTTGGGAAACCCAGTGAATTTAGTTTAATGCCACAATCAGATTGGTCAAACTGGACAGATAATATAAAATTAAACTCATCATACCTTGCATAACACCGTGACTGACAACCCATAGGTCTACTAAGTAATTGAGACATGCAACTACATGAAGGCATACTGCTGTGATGCTTACTAAAGTATGTTGCCAGTTCGTCCCGTATTGCGTACGAGGCTTATCAAGTAATCTGTAGTCTACGTCCACAAACGTTTGTGTTATTTCTCTCCTGGACTGGCTGTTGAAACACATGCTCAAGTAACTTACTAATTTTAGCTGAATATCGAGTAACGAAGTGTTTGAATTGAACATGTGCTTATTTAAGAGAAATTCTGTTGGGATTATTTTCCTTTTATTCCAAGTTTTTCTCATACTCACCAATTCAATTGGAAGTAGTTTCTACTTTTTCACATTCCTCGCCAGCATAGGTTACCTACCCTGCTCTCTTTTCCTGCATATTTTTGTATCTTCTCAGTGTTTCGTCTCCACCTGTACCCTCCGTTTGTAAGCCATATGCCGAAAATTCCCTAACCTCCCTCTCGATTTACCATCCTGTGCATCTTAACCAATCTATATACTTTCCTCCTATCCCACAATGGCCGCCATTCCATTTCCTTCATCATCATACCTTTCCTATTCACCATCCTACCTAGATTGAATTTTCCACGTAACTTCACCTACCTTTCTGCCCTTCTTTGCACCTCCTACAGATCCTGCACCTTTATTTCCACACACGGGTGTCATTATTCTGCAGTATACTCCAACATGAGCTGGATCATTGTTTACATACATATGTATGTATTTGCCTTCACTTCATGGCTTTCTCTCCAGCACCCTTCCCAACATACCCAATGCGTTTATACCCTTCGTAACCATTCTTACAAGTGTTTTACTATACAACTAAGTTCATATTGCAACAACACTTGTATTGTCACTTACTCTACATAGTGACAATCCGAACTATTTATCCTATATATCATCCTGTTTTTATCTATCATACTTGAAAATTCACAACCTTGGTTTTTATTTTAATTATATTTTCACATTATTTCGTAGAAACAATTTGACTGTACAGATTTTTTGTAACTCTGTGTTTTTATAAAATGTAGACTTTAGTAGTTAGTTTACATAGGGTTCGTACTGTATAACAATAATCATAACTTATAACCGGACAACCGCCCCGTGGCAATCTGTAACCTCCTCCTCAATCACCCACCAACCAACCCCCTCTCTCCTTCATGAACTTATCCAAAAGTAAATTCCACTTCCGCACCGACCTTCCAAGCATTGACCACCTACCATTCTTTGTCCTGCTCTTCATCACCTGGATCTTCTCACTTATATTCTCTCTTCCTCTATACTCTGCCTAACAGGCCACCTAACTTAGCCCAGCCATCATCTCTATTCACAATCATGTACATCCTGACCAGCCTTTCCACTATTCTCCTTTCCTTCAACGAATTCTACCCCAGTTCCTTCAGAATCACAGATGGCCGAAACTTCCCTTCGTCCTCACAAGCATGCCTTGTCTTCTCCAGCTATCATTCACCCACCTTGCCACCCGTCTGTGCACCTTCTCCAACTCCCGCACCTCCAATTCCCCATACATGTCTCGACTCTGCTGCACATGTTTAAAAATGTCATTCAATTTCCATACATTCTGGTGAACAAACTTCAGAAACACGTTATTTGTTTGTTCACTGTATGTGTGCAAATATTTCCATTGTGGAATAAAGGGGAGGGGGGGATTTCACAGCTGAATTTTGTTTCATCACCATTTTGTATTTTGTGTATGTTTAAATGAACATTGTTTTCCAGCTCAGAGTGCTGGCAGGCAAGACTTTTCCAGTGATTCTACAGAACATGCTCTACTTGGAGTTCAGTCCGCATCTAATTTGTTGTGCACACTTGTATCTACAACTGTTTCTGAGCGGCATGTAACTATGGGAAGATTTGTTCCTTACAGGTATGATTGATTTTATAGACCTATACATAGGCCTGGGCGTAGTTGTAACACTGTTACAGTTAATGAATGCTAGAATATTGTCAACCAATGAATATGTATAGTAAGTAGGCCAATATTTCAAATTATTGATTCTCTAAAAGTTTTATTTTTCTCTAATAATTTTCATTTCGCGTAGGGTTGTGAAACAATATTAAATACCATAGGCTAAAACAGGTTCAAACTCAAACTGACAAAACATTGTTAATGTTAAAAATAAAGTGTTTAGCATTTAAGACAGGAAAGCATATTGGATATTTTTTCACCCAACTATTGTAATAAATGTTTGTCATTTCCGAGTATAATAAATAATTTATACGGACACGTGTGTACAGGGCATTCTCATTTCGTAACTCAGGAAAAAGTCAGTCATCTTGGAGTTTGTCAGGGATTTTCCTTGAAATCGCGGAAAACTCTTGAAAATTCTTCAGATATATAGAAATGTGTGGTGTGAAGATCATTAAATTTTTGTCTGCGTTTATAATGTAACCTTGTTTAAAATTCTTTTAAAATATTTTGCTTTTGTAAGATTGTAAAATCTGATATAATTATAAAAATAATACAGAATTATTACGTTTTGGTCAGGGTCACGAAAAATTCAGATAAATTTTGCTACAAATTTATGTGGATATCCTGGGGAAAAAATTGTTTGAAAATACTAAATGTTAATATATTAAATACTAAAATCTAACAACTTAAACCTAACAATTTAACAGTTTTGTCCTAAAAAATCTAATTTTGGATCATACTGCTTTAGAAAATAAATCTTGTTAATTAGTAAAAGCACAACTTGAGTATTCAGAATTTAGTAATTCAAAGTGATTGTGAACAACATAACAGTAGGCAGATATTATGTTTTGCTGAATTTATTAATTATTCAAATAGCCTATCACCTTACGAACGTTATTGGCAGTATTCCAACCAGCCCGTCTACCCTGTTTTTTTTATTTCAATGTGTATGACATATGTGAGTACGAATCCTGCAGAACTCAACTTTCAATCTTAATTTAATTTGTTTATTTCGATAAAGTTATTTGTCTGTTAAATAACAAGGAAATTTATCATTAATATTTATCAGTTATTTATTCGCCAAATACAATTCAATAGTTTATTGCCCGAAATTGTTCAAAATAAGTTTTTTTTTTTTCATTTATTTGTTACAGTGCAATTTAAAACTTTGAAGATAAATTGGTTCACACCAGATCTGTCACATTTAGGAGTTACATTTTTGGCAATAGTACAAGAAATCATACACATGAATCAGAAACAGCAAAAAGTCTAGAATATCCTTAAGTTATTTCTGTTGATAACTTAAAAGTGGATTCATTTGTTGAATGTCTGTATGTAGAAACTAACTTGAATGATTTTCATGTTGCGTTGTGTAAAGTTACATTATTTTCTTCTTTCAGAAACTACAATCGTTACGTCAGGTAGATTTTTGGACCGCAGTGATTTGAAAATATCTGTTTCTGAAGAGGATAATAAATGTAGCAGTAAGTTAAAATAGATTTAACTGTAGCTAGGTGCTACAACGAAATGGCCATACATACATACACACAAGAAACAGGCGATAGCACAGTTACACGTATCCAATCTTTAATGTCAAAATTCCCTTAAGAAATATATAATTTTTTGTGCAGAACTCCAAGGAATTTTTTAAAAAGCTTAGCAGTTAATAGGGTATTCACATATAGTTGTGCACTTACCTGCTGTTACTGAGTGATGGGGTATCAATAATTTCAAACGACACTGAAAAATGAGAATATGAATAGTTTTTAGGTTTAATTTAAATTGCAGTAACTAGCTATTTAACGTCAGTTTCTGTGTTTTCAAGTGTTCTGCGTTATAACGTACCGTAAAAATTGTTCAACCCGACGTTTAAATCACTCGTAAGTACGCATTTGCTGACAAGAAATACCACTTGTAATTGAAAATACAGTATAGTACCAGACATTTTCACGAAAACTTTCAATACAGATTGAGGTTACATTACAAAACTGTAGTACTTATTGATGTCGGTATAGCCCTTACTCTCTGAACCACGTTTGCTTGGTTATAAGAAACCCTGTGTAAGAGTCATGGGAAATGTGACGGACCCATTTTAACATATGGTGTGTAGTTTTTTTTTTTTTTTTTGGCTACGCAAGTAAGAGAATAATAAATTG
This sequence comes from Medauroidea extradentata, assembly GCA_003012365.1. Lineage (NCBI taxonomy): Eukaryota > Metazoa > Arthropoda > Insecta > Phasmatodea > Phasmatidae > Medauroidea > Medauroidea extradentata. Next base: position 26,520 of record PNEQ01079951.1, on the reverse strand, counting down.
TAGTTATT
>PNEQ01079951.1:13674-26412 GCA_003012365.1 Medauroidea extradentata | reverse complement strand
TGCTGTAATTGTTCTTGTTTACGGTTGTTGTACTGTAAATATGTAGAGAAAAAATATAAAGGGGATAGAAAACGAGGTCAAGTATATAGATGGTGCAGGCTTGACTTATTTCTGTCAGAAAGTTTTAGCATAGAAAAACTATAAAAAAAAATAGTCATGACCATTTGTAAATAGTGTCTAGGATTATTAAAGATCAGTGTGGATACTCTGATACAGGAACTAGAAACATTTATCTAAAATTGTCATGCCTTTTTTTCACAAAAACATAAATGGTCTTATTAACACATTTTTACACGTAAAACCCTGTTAAGAAGAGGCTGGGCGGACTTACAAATTTAAATTTCTTAGCCGGGAAAACTTCTCAGATGGGTCTAATTACAATAGTATTCATAGACGTAACAATTATTCAAACTTTAGTATGGGAGAAAACTTCTTAAGTTGGCTAAAGATGGATTTAATATAGTTTACAAACTATTTACTCAAGGTCTTCATGCAATATTATTTTACTAATAGATATTTCTTGCTTAGTATAAAAGTGAACATTTGATTCCCTATCCTCTTAAGGGAAAACAGGAGTACTTTATAATAACAATAACATTATACTAATCAGGTTTGTGTTGAGGTTTCACTGAATTTCAGTATATTTGTGAATATTTAATCCATTTTCTACAATTTGATGTATTTGTTTCAGCGCCAAAACGGAGGAAGCTGAACTCATAATAGTGTCGTCACCCACTTCTTGCAGCTGTAAATGTAGGCAGGACTGTGAATTTGACTCCCAAAACAAAAAAAGTTGTATACAGATGCAAGGTATTACACATGGTTGGTGTAGGAAAATACATCTCTAACATTCTTGATGCGAGGTTGGCAACACCCCTCACATTTTGTGTAGGCCATGTAGGTATAGTTAAGGCAGTTTTCATAAAAATTGTCCAAAGGATGGTTATTCATGATTGGTGCAAATCTGTTACTGGCATTTTGTCAGGAAAAGTAAGAGCGGAGCGTAGTAAAGATCCAATCGTGCAACAAGCATACCAGCGTTTTGCGAAGTACAACAAGAAATGTTGTGTGTAGAGTCTGGGAATGATGTACATAGTAGGTTCAGACTTTCCAACTTTTACAATTTACCCTTAAAATTTACAGAAATTGTAGGGGTTTTAAGACTTTGCTGGAAGTACTAAAAGTCTATGTTTTTCCTACCTCAATAGATAAAAGTTGCAGTTTGGTTGCCAGAAATGATGTGGCTTAGTTTTACCAACATAAATGGCATATATATAGTAATCATCTTTATTATCTTGATTGCGTGTGTTAATCGTCATAAAGTACTTTTTTTATTCAGCAGTTTATCACTAAGAATATGCAACGTGAGCTAACGGCAAAATTATAGTTGAATTCTAATTAGTGATCGTTAATGGTGGTTTGTGTTGGATGTGTTATAATGCCACTGTCGGAAGTCCATAGTTTCTTCAAATCCCTCATATTGAAATTTATTACTTTAAAGCTGAAACACTTATGCATGTGTTTAATTTTGAATCACACATATGGTTACAGTTATCACATGTCAAATTCAGGATTGGGAAACACGCGGTGTTTGTTCGAGAGGACGCCTTACCTGTTGGTACAAATTAAAACCAAATTAATTTGTGAGTCGTGCCGAAAAGAATCTCATTGTCTTGAAAGCAAAATATTTACGTGTATTTTCTTGTGCAGTTTGTGCGGTTTACAGATATGCATGCTGTGCAAAATAATACATGGTGTTATCAATGGTAACAGAGCTTATTTGAAGCAAACACAAAAAATAAACAGTGAACTGTATGGTAAAATGGTTTTTCCGCTACCTAGCAGATTTGCCAGTGCCAAATATTTATTTCGGTTTTTTAGGGCTGGTTTAGTGTATAACAGTTGTGTGCATCACTTAAAATGTTTTCTGAGTTTGAAAAATAAATTAGGGCGAGGTATTTATTATAAACTTAAGAGAAATACCTGAAATACTAATGTGCTTGGAAATTTTCAATAGTTACTGTAATATTATAAAAAGTAATAAAAAATTTTAGCTTTTTGTTTATCATGGAGGATATTTTCCTTCATGGTAACTGCATTATTTTTTATTTATGTACGCTTTTTTTATAATTGTCATGTCTGAATACAGTCATAATATATATGTATGATTGTCAGAAAATAGGGTAAATTTTTAGTAGAAAATCCTTTTTCGGAAATATTTCAGATGGGCATATTTGTATGGCTATTTAAATAGGTTTCAACAACTTCTTGAAACTATAAGCCTGTTAAATTTTTTAAAGTGTTTGGGTAATTTGCATAAATGTGTCCAAAATATAGGATGAGTGCAATTAGACACAAAAATTTCAGTGTGCACATTTTGCTAAATAATTAAAAATCTCGTCCATGTTTTACTGCTTCTCATCATGAAAAGTTGGCACGTCTGTAGGTTATAGCACAAGTATGTATATTTTCTAAATGTAAATTTACTTTTACCTATAAAAAGTTGACATTTAAATAAAGCTACAAGCTCAGTATAATGTAGCATTACAAGTGTAGAAGTGCTGGACAAGTGTGCTACTAACGTATATAATAGGACGCTTGTACTGTAGCACTAAAACCATGCAATGACTATAATAGTGTGTACGGAAATATATATTTTTCATATACATAATTCACCATAATATACTTGTTGCCAATTTGTAAATGTATTTATATTTTTTACTTTACTATACCTGGAAGAATTCAGCCAATGGTGACATGTATGAAGTATATTATGTGAAGAAAGGCATTAAGGACGCGCCTACCGCAATTTTCATCACAATTTTTTTATATTTTTTATTTGTACCAGATATTTTTTTTTTTATTTTAGACACAAAATGTGACTAAATTTGGCTCTAATGAAATTTTTTTATCTCTCCTAGTTTTCGCGTAATGGCTTGTTAAAGTCATATTTTGCATGTATCCGTTTTAACGACTACACTAAAACCAACTGATATACCAAACTCAAAAAAATCACAGTGGATAAAGACATTGCAGGCTACAATGACATTCTCTTAAAATGTAGATTGTTAAAAAAAAATAGTTGAGACATTGTTATTCACATGTGCTTTGTATGTAAAAACTGAACTCTTTGCCAAAAGTTATAAATAACACTTTGCAAATGGTTCTAATCAAAGTAGGAAATTAATCATGAAATATGATTGTTTGATATGAGGATAATTACTCAGTTAAAAGTCATTTATACTATCTGTATAAATGTGTGTTAATCTGTGTAAAGTATGTTTTACTTAACTAAATTGTCTGGTATTCTGAACAAATAAAAAAGACTTTTCATTATGAGAAGGCACTTTGGAACTTCGCGATATCTGCCATTCAGAGGTATGCTTTTGATTGGAAGATGTTTGGCTGTTGATATAAATTTATATTTTGACTGTGAATTTTTTTATTTTCGTACAAAACGCTATGAAAATCGGGTTCCTACTAGAGGCACTTTGCTGAAACAAATTTAATTTCTAAATTTGATAATTGGGGGGGGGGGGCAAAATAGGCCCCTATCGATTTTAAGAAGGTAGCAGTTATACACATTAGATAATTGGAACCACGAGTATTTGTAAAATTGGGGGTCTAGTGTATCTGTCTCCTTGTATTGTCTGATTTATATAGTATAGTTATTTCATTTTGTGCATAACAAACACAGCAGCATAAAAATACATAATTTCTACAATTTCAAATGTTTTTGCATATTTTTATAGTAAAAATTTTGAGAACCTCTCATAATTATACATACGGGATACATAATATATTAGGATGTTGTAAAATATAAATTTTACCAATTTTTGGTCACAATTAAAAAAACTCTGCTGTCAAGTCTTCAAAAATTTGCATTTTTCTACATTGAGTGGTTTGGATTGTGCATTGATCAGTCAGAAACTTAAATTTTGTATGTATAGGTTGTAGTGTTTCTATACGCACCTTGCATAATGTCTTTCATTAGTTTTCTTATTGCTACAATAGCTTATTACGTTCTGAATAATGGGTATTTGGAATCGAAATTGGTCCTGCAATAAGAGCAAAATTTTTCATCAATCATACTATATCCAAATAAACACTTCTGTACAGCGAATAATGAGAGTATACATACCCCACGTTTTGAAACATTTATTTTGTACTGTGAAATAACGTGATGCATGTACGGCTTGGTTATTTATACAGTTTTTATTTCTGTTCATGTGAGCAGTGTCGACTTTCAACAATTCCCTTTTCCTAGTGTTAGCTTTATCAATGTCATGCCAAACAAAGTGAAATGATATGTAGTTAGGTGTTTCTGTTCGTTGGCAAGGGAGAAAATTACATAAATAAAGTAATTCAGTTTTTATAGTACAAAAATTTTGATCAAATTCTCGACTTAACTTTTTGCCTCTCCATAGTAAATACAGGGGCGGCTCATAGAATTTGACATAGGTAGGACTGAATACGAGGTGGAACACTTATCCCCCAATAAAAGGAGGGGGGTCCGGGGGTTTTCTCCAAGAAAAATTGATTTCAAGGTGCGAAATTGTGCTATTTTAACAGTTCCCGTGTCAAAATATTGACTATACTTTTGATAGATTTATTATTTTTTTTTTAAGAAACGTTATGTTAAGGGGTCTCCCTTCTCTCATGTCAGGTTTACCTGGATTATATTGTCGTCACCGGCAAGACATCGAAGAACACCTAACGCGACTTGATGCTGTGTTCCAGAAAATGTCTGTGGTCAACCTGAAATTTGTTCCTAAGAAATGTAATCTGTTTCAGCAAAAGGTTAAATTTCTGGGCCATGTAGTATCATCCCATGGAATAGAGACTGATCTAGAGATGACTAAATCCATCAGAGATTGGCCTTGACCAGCCGACAAAACAGAAGTTAGAAGTTTCCTAGGCTTTTGTGCATATTAAAGCCACTTTGTGCATGGGTTCGCAACAATCGCTAAGCCACTACATGAATTAACTGAGGCAAGAATAAAATTTCATTAGACACCTGAATGTGAGGCTGCCTTCGCGAGGTCAAAAGAAATATTGACATCGTCTCCAGTCCTGGGTTATCCTAACAGTAAGGGTGAGTTCATTCTTGATACTGATGCTAGCAATGTCGGTATTGGTGCTGTGTTGTCGCAAGTTCAGGAAGGGAAAAAGAGGCCACTTGAGTATTTCAGTAAAGTACTCCATACGCCTGAAAGGAATTACTGCGTGACTTGTAGACTGCTTTTGTCTGTTGTGAAGGCTATTTCTCATTTTCATTCTTATCTCTATGGAAGGCATTTTGTAGTACGTACTGATCATGCTTCATTATGGTGGTTATTAAATTTCAAGAACCCAGAAGGGCAGATAGCACATAGAATACAATATCTGCAGGAATATGATTTTGAAATACAGCACAGACCTGGCCATCTTCACAGTAATGCAGATACCCTTTCATGGAAGCCATGTGAATAAAACTGTCGACACTCTGAGCGCCAAAAAGTAAAGAATAGTCAGTCCCGAACACTACGCAGGACCCATATCAGGGAAGATACTTCTGGTGGTCAGACACAGTCATGGAGCGATGAGGAAGTGAGAAAAGACCAATTGAGTTACCCCAATCTACACCCTTTAGTGAAGTGGAAAGAAAAAACCGACGACCAAGCTGGGAGGAGATATCTAGCCTAGGGACCACTGTCAAATCCTATTGGGCACAGTGTAATTCCCTCATCCTTAGAGATGGTGTGTTGTATAGGAAGTGGGAGAGGAACGATGGAAAACTAACGCGATTTCAACTTGTTTTGCCAGATTGTAGGGTTCCGGATGTGCTGAAAGAACTACATAGCACTGCGACTGGTGGACATTTTGGCATCAACAAAACACTTGACAGTCTGCCTGAGATCCTACTGGCTCCATTGCCAGGAAGATGTGGAGAAGTGGTGGCGAATGTATGATGCTTGTGCAGCAAGAAAAGACCCAATAATTAAAGGAAGATGTCACTTCCAGAAATACAATACCGGTGCCCCCTTTGAAAGGATGGCTGTATATATTCTGGATCCCTTACCAACCACCGAGAGGGGAAACCGATACCACCTTGTAGCCCAAGACTACTTTACTAAGTGGTCAGAGGTAATACCAATCCCAAACCAAGAAGCTTGTACAGTGGTCGATGCAGTTGTGGAAAATATCTTCTCGAGATATGGGGTTCCACTTGAGCTACACTCAGATCAAGGAAGAAATTTCGAGACTACTCTATTCCAAGAGGTGACCAGGATCCTGGGTATATGGAAGAAACGAACCACAGCACTGCAACCTCGGTCAGACGGGATGGTCGAAAGACTTAACCACACACTGGAACAGTATCTGTCAATATTTGTGTCAGAGAGGCAAAAGGATTGGGACACCAATGTGCCATTATTTTTGTTAGCCTGTCGTTCTGAAGTCCACGAGTCTACAAGGGTAACACCTTAGAAAACGCTATTTGGGAGAGAGCTCCGCCACCCTAGTGACCTACTTTTTGGACGACCATCTGAAGAAGAGGTAGCCACCCCAGACTATGTCAGTGATATACTTAAGAAGTTAGTGGACAATCATGACTTCGCCCGGCAGCATCTCAGGATTTATACCGACCGAATGAAGACCAGGTATGATCGGAGAGTATCAGCTGAGCAATTTGAGGAAGGACAACTGGTATGGTTGTACAACCCGATAAGACGGAAGGGATACTGCCCCAAGCTTCAGAAAGACCGGGAAGGCCCTTATAATATAAAAAAAATCAACGATGTAGTCTTCAGGATACGACTCAGTGGCTCTCGGGCTAAACCCAATGTTGTCCACATTGATCGACTGGCACCTTATGAAGGTCCAAAAGATGAAGAGTCTGTTCGGGACGAACAGACTTAAGGATGGGGTAGTGTAACGATCCAGTGGTTCGCGCAGGCATGCGATTGAAGGGCGGTGCCACACCCCCGCCCCCCGTCAATCACCGCTCGCTACGTACAGGCGGGGCTGCTAGGTTGTTGGAATGCGGCCCCCCTTCCCATCAGCTGCCTGCTCCCGGCGCCCGACCTGCCCGAACAGACTGATGTCACAGATGGGACTGACGTCAACACCCTTTTCAATGAGTGGGCACCTGTCCATCATCGTTTGACAGGCATTCAGCTCGGGCATAACTGAGTGTTACCGAAACGTCCGGAAGGTTCAACTTACGTCACCCAGCCCTGTCGGCAAACTTAGAGAATATTCTGGACATCGACACAAGTGCTATATAAGCAGATGCGTGGCGAGCCGCGAAAGAGTCTGTTCGGCGATTAGCCAGTGAGTGTGCGCGGTGAGCGAACGAGAGAGACCAGCGAAGAGGCTGTGCTACTGTGGACAACGGTGACTTTCCTTGAGTGGTGTGAGTAAATGTGAGTGAACGAACATGTTTAACTGTACGTAGTGGTGATTGGTGAGTCATTCTATTTAGAGACTGTGCGGCTGGAGAACTGAGCAATATAGACATTTAATTAGCCAATATTAGAATAGCATTAGACTGTTAGTTAGGTAATCTGTATATAATATCTGCATACATATATTGCAAGTGTTGTATAATTAATGTAGTGTTTTGTAGAACGCATAATAAATTAAGAACCCTAATTTAATAAATTTTATTTAATTACATAAGCCCTCCATCCCAAGCGAACCTGGCTGCGCCCAGGCAAGTAATTTGTTAAATTATCATTCCGTCTCGAGAAAACTGTTGCGATTTGAGGTGATTTATTGCAGAATATTATAAAAAAACTATTTTTTTTGGTGTAATAGGTTTAAAAATTCCATGTAGGGTATGTAGAAACATGCTGCTTTAGACCAATTTTTAAAAATGTGTTTCAGCTGGGTTTTGAGTGAAAATGTAGTTATGATATTAGCATTTTTTTTTTTACAAATTAACTAAGTCTCGTACACAAAACATGAAAAATTCGTAGGAAGCGCCACGGTCTGTAGGACAGGTTACGACAATTTGGTACAATTTCCTGCATTGGTGTAGCGAAACGAGCGAGTTGAGCGACAAGTTGCGTCTGTCGTTAGTGCGGTGAGCGTGGCACTGCGCGGGTCTTGCGAGCCGGGCTAGGTTTGCTAGCAGCCCATGAGCGCGCCATTTATCTGCCCCCCCCCCCCTTCTATTCTTACAGGATTCAACAGACCGGGGCGCGCTCTGCGCATGTGCCAGCAAAGCCAGGCAGGTTATGTACAAAATGTGTATTTATTATGGGTATCGCAATGTTTACAAGCATTATTAACCAACACTATGTTATCAGAAGATACAATGTTAGAAGGTATTATATTTATGTGATGAATGTTTCGTCACCTTGCCTTATGAGCAACACATTTGTATATGTGGCAAATGTATGTATTTTTTTATTTTGTCATGAAGTGTCGGAATATTGTTACTGTACTATCTTGTAAATTACTTTGTTGTGTGTTGACAAATAAACTACATTTCATTTGAGCATATTTTTATTGATGCAGCTCATTATATTATGAATTCCTACATCCCCAAAGAAAAATTAACTATAGTTACAGTAAATTCCTTTGAAGACGTTTCTGAAGGGACGGAAAAACTTAACCTTGTTTACCTGGAAAACTGTTTAAGGGTCAAATTACAATGGTATTTATAGAATTGGACAAAATAAGTCAAAGTTATTAAATGGAAGAACTAACATGAACTTTTTAAATAAGGTTTTACTACGAAGTAAGTCTTCGATTTACGTCGGGGTTAAGTACCTGAAAACAACAACTAAAATTGAAACAACTTAAATCGAGTCCTATAGGCCCCTCCCACAGTCTATAGGCAAACCTAATTGGAACATAAGAATGTTAACACTTGCACGCATGAATGTATTAACGAGGTCGTGCAAGAATTTATTATGAGCGTTGTTCTGAATCAGTGGCTACTTACCTTGGAAAAAAAAGTACTCGAAATTAAAGATATTAATCCGAAACGACGTAAAGCGGCATAACTTAAATCGAGGACTTGCTGTATACAATATTGCCTGTTTCTACTAATTTATTTGTAACCAACAGAAACTAGTAACTTTCTAAAGCTCAGTTTACACGTGTGTTTAGGGATAAGTTCTTTAAAATTGACTGTTGTGCCTCTTTACTGTACTGGGGTGCATCTTTCACACTTCAACAGAGTATTGTGTTCAATTTGCAATTGGAGCAAGGCAACACACAAATGTAATGTAAAGGACTAATACTTTACATATATAAGTAATACACCCAGCTTGTGCATTAATTTCCTTTTATTATCTCATATTTATTGCCTGTTTATCAAATGATAAAAAAGTTCATGTGATTTAGGAATCCTGAAATATAAATACTGAATGGAATATTTGTGCATAGGTTGATTTTATTTTAATTTGAGGCAAGGTGTAGGTAATTCAATTTAATGATGAAACTTTGATCATATTTTACTTCCTGTCCCAATACAAAGAAATTGTTATAATGGAGAAATAAAAATGTAATAGTTTTACAATTTATACTCTATTTGAGAACTTAAAAAAAAGTATGTACGTGTATATATATATATATATATATATATATATATATATATATATATATATATATAGCAATGATAGAAATGTTGGGAACCGTGGCCTCCCTTAGCCGTATTTGTAAACTAACAGTGGTAACACTTTGCACCTAGCAACGGGAAATTTGTAAACAAATACCGGTTGCTAAGTGACGTCACAGGTGTGGTTAGTACAGCAACCACCAGACAGGCTGCTGTTTACGTTCAAAAGTCCATACCTGACAGTCGGCGATCTATATCCTTCTTTTGTCTATGCCTAAAGTAATCCAAATGGTTAGATTTAGTAGTTTAGGTAGTTTAGATAGCTTGCATTATTTTGCGAAGAATTTTACACACTGTTTAGGCATTAATGTAATGTCCAGACAGTGATTAACTGGTTTTATATGCTGTAATTTTATCTAGGTGACATAACCATCAAGAATCTTGTATGCCTACATTGTTAACTTGGTAAAACAGGACTATTGTTCAAATTGCAGTTTGCATGTATCCTCAAATTTCGAACTACGTATTTATCAGGGTGTAAATGTTGAAAAAAAAAATGCAGGGATAAGGAAACAATTGGTGGTTATGTGTCTAGGTCATTTTAGGCTACCCTATCCCAGAAACCTACAATAAATTTCAAATGAGCTATGTATCAGTGCTAAAATAATGCTAGTGGCTGTAATCAAGCTGCTTTAGAAATATTTAAACTATACGAATCACGACTTCTGCTAGGCCCTTCTAGTGGTCATATTTGCAAAATCTGATTATAGAAATAAATTGGTACGTTTTGTAAACCTCTCTACATTATTTGGCATCATTTACAGTTTTCTCTACAAGGTAAAAACCTACAATTGCCATAAACATGGTCCACCTGAGTGGCAAACACAGCCCCTTGTCACTTTCCCGACACCCCCACGGAATCTAGCGGCGCACAGCGAGGACACGTCTACCCAGTGTCTGAGGTTGCACCAAGGGGACTACTCAAACAGGGCCGTCGAGCCCGTGCACGGACCAACAGAAGTACTGAACACACCAATTGAGCAATTTCAATTAACACGACAGCCCAGCCCCTCTCAAGGGTCTTTAAATCCTGTTGATAAGGGTCCCCTGTTCAGAGTGTGTCCCACACCTCCGCCCATTGTTCGATTGCAGAATACGTTAAAACTGCATCTGTTAGATGTGAGTGAGTGACCATGTGTTGTTTTCCTAAAGTGTGCACCGTGCATACTCATTCTCGGTCGACTGCCGCTCGCCGAGTTTAATTCCGCAGTAATGAATGTTTTCACGCCGCCAGGTATTTATTGACTTTAGCTACTGGCCGGCTACAGGGCCAGGCCTGTTCATGCTCATTGCAATGCAGTGTAATGTTGTGTGTATACACAGTACAGTAGAGTCAATTGAGTTACGTGTAATTCATTTCTGGCATATGGCCTTCTCCAGATAACTGTGTCACCTCATGTAGTGTACCCCAAGTATTACAGGTGTGCAACTGACCTAAACAGGTCTCAGAAACCCTCAAGCAACAGTGTATCGGTATGCCAGTGTGAAACCAGCATCCGAGATGTCTTACAACCTATGTGGACATAAGTGGTTCAAAATACCCTCGCTTATGAAGTTAGTTGGCACTCGCTTGGTAGAGGCGCTGCAAACAGTGATCAGCAGTCACATGTGCTTTTCCATTCTATACTCTTCTTTGTTCTATGGAAAACAGATATTCGATACTACAGTTTAACATTTTTCCTGTATCGACATGGATATAAAGTAACTACTGCGAAAAACGTAGATTGTATTATATTCATGCAGCAATCAACATTTTTAAACACGCAACTTTGAATGTAAGGGAGACCCTTATACCTAGGGCTACTACGTACCTCGGGTCATCAAGATGACTGCCTTCAAAAAGGAGGGAAGTTTGATCTGGAAAAATATTTATGTTTCTCTTAGTTGTATGAGGTTCTGTAAGTTGTAAAGCTGAATAAATATGTGTGTTTGTTTTGTCGACCCATTTCTAGATTTTCGTCACTAAAATTAAATTGTGACCGAGGCAGTGTTTGTTGCTTTGCCACAAAGGTAAGAAGTTAAGAGTAATTATTAGTATGTAATATTTTTATTGTATAATACAATGATTTTTCGTAATACTGGTGTTATAATTTTGTGTCAATGTAAAACACTTTAGGAGAGACATTCAGTAATGGCAAACATGGCAAACTGTTGTACCTTGTGCCATTGTCAATATTTGTACCATGGGCCATGGCCCAAGGTACAAACACTGTGGCCGAAGGTACAGGTCTTCATTCATACATCTTAGCCTGTAATATTGTTTATACAAGAATTACCACAGGTAGAAAAAATTTGTTTTAAAATGAAAAAGGTACCAAATAGTTGGTAACTGGTATGATTTAAGATGCCAAGAAGTAAGGAAGGACGAAAGCGACAAAGTATTTCTGAGGAAATTCTTGCTGCTGCAGTTACAGCCGTACAAGGGAACGAGATGTCTGTCAGAGCTGCAGCCAAGCAATTTGGTGTATCACGCACCACACTACAGAGACATTTCAAAGCTCATTCTGAAAGTGGTAATTTAGAATTTTCATATACAGGGTGAGGATGCTAACTGTTTAAAGCTCCCCGCAGTGACACTGAGGACTCCGAGACAAGTGATTCGACATAGGACATGTAGGGTCCAAACGGACGGGAAAGGCCCGAAAATTCGCCTTCAGGTTTCCATGACGTCACATCCGGTGTGTCCGCATCAGGCGCGTACGAACGAGTATTCAAAGGAGTTCCTTCGATCCAACCTGTCTCTGTGGCTCAGTGTCTGCGTCAGAACCTTGTAAACTTGCGGTCCGAGGTTCGTGTCCCAGTGTCGACAATTTGTTGTCAATGTTACTTTTTGCAATTTTAACTTACTTCAACTGTTATTTCTTTGTAACCCTTTGCTGCATAATTTATTTTGTTTTAGCTGTGTTCTACATTTTTTGTTTACAGACCCATTAGTTTGTATTTGTTTTATGCATGTTCGATAAAGTTGTTAGCAAAGACGAGCTGTTGGCTCGGTGTGCACTTTTGCGGACAAGTTTGTATCAATTGTTCTCTATCATGAAGCTTACGGGGACATTGTTATGATATTTTAAACAAGGAATCACCGAACCGGTACAAAGTACATCTTTTTAATTAATCAGTCCTAA
>PNEQ01079951.1:0-13574 GCA_003012365.1 Medauroidea extradentata | reverse complement strand
GCAAAATAAAGACAACTTTCGCCGCGCTATCACGACTTACAAGGATTGCTCAAAGTTGGCGCCGCCAGCTGCAATACACGCATTGACACGCTGCAACATCGCCTCTCGTACGCGGCCAAAAATACCTGCACTATCTCGGATTTCGAGAGCGGCGGCGGCAATCCGTGCGACAAGATCCTGTTCATCTTGAACAGGCGTCTTGTAAATCAAATTCTTCATGGCGCCCCAAAAGAAAAAATCGAGGGGAGTAAGGTCAGGGGATCGTGCTGGCCAAGGAAACGGACCAAAACGTCCTATCCATCGTCCAGGGTAGGTATCATTGAGGTAGTTCCGTACCCGTCTGGCGCTATGTGCCGGCGCACCGTCATGTTGCGGCCATATGTTTCGCCGAACTTGGATGGGAACTTCTTCCAAAAGCTCCGGTAACACATCTCTCAGAAAGATAAGATAATTATCAGCATTTAGTCTTTCTGGTATAATGTATGGTCCTATCAGATAGTCCCCTACAATGCCTGCCCATACGTTGATCTTGAATTTTTCTTGCCGGCCACGTTCGTAGCTCTCATGGGGATTTTCGACGGCCCAACAGATATTATTTTTGGAGTTAAATATTCCATCCTCATTGAATGTTGCCTCATCCGAAAAGAACACCAAAGAAGGAAACTCGGGATTCTGACGGCATTCGTCCAAGTATCGCTCACAAAATGCACGTCTTAACGGATAATCCCGTCTGTGAAGCTTTTGTACTTTTGTTTTGTGGTACGCGTGGAACCCATACTGATGCAATATATTCCAAACTGTCTTTTGATCAACGCCTAACTGTCCGGCAACGCGACGGGTACTGGTACCAGGGTCATTGTCAACGGACTCTAACACAGCGTCTTCGAACCTGTTCTGGGCATGCCGCCGAGCCACTCGTTCTTGACGAACCTAAAACAATCGTCCTAATTAATTTTATCGGTGACTAACGCGGCATTTGAAATCAGTATCAACACAGCATGTACTTACTTCGAAAGACCCATTTTCTCGAAGTCTACGATCCACTGTAGAAAAGTAAACATGGCTTGGACAAACACGCCCAGGAAATCGTTGTGAGTACAGGCGTCTTACTGCATTTGCATTTGAATGGGCCTCACCAAAACACAGATGCATATCTGCCATTTCGATAAATGTGAACCGGTTCATCTTCAGGGGCCTTTATCACACAGCACCTTTCTTAACAGCGATGACAGAAACAAAACACGAGGCCGGCTTTGTCGCTGCGACCTCCCATAGCCACACACAGTTGTGAGTTTACCAGCCGTCAATGGGCAGACCACGCCGTCAACACAGTTGTCCCGTTCACCAGTGCTTGGGTGTCGACCCTGTCGTACCAATCTCCAATCTTATGTGAGACGGCCAGGTTTATTTTTCTTCTTCGTTATTGTAAACAATGAAGTGTTTGTCGTAATTCTGCGTCATTTGACACGTTAACTTACAAGCAATTCCTTGTTCGAAAGTGACTGTTGTCTTAATGAGTTATTGCGGCCATTATGTACATTATTAGGACTGATTAATTAAAAAGATGTACATTGTACCGGTTCGGAAATTCCTTGTTTAAAATATCGTAACAATGTCCCTGTAAGCTTCATGATTGAGAACAATTGATACAAACATGTCCGCAAAAGTGCACACCGAGCCAACAGCTCGTCTTTGCTAACAACTTTATCGAACATGCATAAAACAAATACAAACTAATGGGTCTGTAAACAAAAAATGTAGAACACAGCTAAAACAAAATAAATTATGCAGCAAAGGGTTACAAAGAAATAACAGCTGAAGTAAGTTAAAATTGCAAAAAGTAACGTTGACAACAAATTGTCGACACTGGGACACGAACCTCGGACCGCAAGTTTACAAGGTTCTGACGCAGACACTGAGCCACAGAGACAGGTTGGATCAAAGGAACTCCTTTGAATACTCGTTCGTACGCGCCTGATGCGGACACTCCGGATGTGACGTCATGGAAACTTGAAGGCGAATTTTCGGGCCTTTCCCGTCCGTTTGGACCCTACATGTCCTATGTCGAATCACTTGTCTCGGAGTCCCCAGTGTCACTGCGGGGAGCTTTAACAGTTAGCATCCTCACCCTGTATAAATAATTGTCCTGTATGAGCTGTTTATAATTTAGAAGAAGAGAAGGCTCTCACAAATTATTTTATAACAGCCAGTCAGCTTTACTATGGTCTCTCTAGGAAAGAAGTAACGGAACAAGCATTTCAGTTTGCAAAAGGGAAGAGTAAAGCTTATCCTCGTAGTTGGGATATATTAGGATGAGCTGGCGAACAGTGGTACATAGACTGCATGAAAGTAAACAGTGATGTAATCTCTTTGAGGAGGCCCCAAGCTACAAGCATTGTTAGGTCAACTGATTTTAATGCACTTATTGTAGCATCATTTTTTGAGAAATACAACAGAATCTTGAAAAAATATGCACCTACACCTGAATTAGTTTACAATGTAAATGAAAGTGGGATATCAACTGTCCACACCCCTCCAAAAGTACATAGTTGCTTACAAAGGATGTAAACAGGAGAGAGGGGTACGAACGTCACATTGATAGACTGTATTAATGTTATTAATCCGCACCTCATGTTTTATTCTTCCCACGAGCTCATTACGAAAATCATATGCTGAATGGCTCTCCAGCAGGTACTCCTGGTACAGCTCATTCCAGTGGTTGGTCAAATGGACAAATATTATTGGAATTTCTTGAGCATTTTATACAGCACACCAAGCCAACCAAAGCAAGACCAGTACTTCTGGTCTTAGATAACCATGAAAGTAACGTAACCATCAAGGCCATAAATATGGCCAAAGAAAATGGTATAATAATGTTGAAATTTCCTCCACACACAAGCCACAGGCTACAGACTATCGATATGTGTGTATTCTGGCATCTGAAGAATTATTACAATCAGTCTTGCAACAAATGGGTGTTGAATAATCTAGGGAAACCAGTATCCATATACGAAATTGGTCAGTTGGTAGGAGAATCTTATTCCGAAGCATTTACACCATCCAACATTCAATCCGGATTTAGAGTAGCTGTATTGCCTGAAAATTCAAATATTTTCCGAGACGATGAGTATCTGAGTTCGTATATAACGGAAAGAGCGGACCTATCAAAGACACATTGTGTGACTCACAAGGACAATCCACTACCCTCAACATAAATTTCTGCGTTGCTTTCTACCTCTGAATTACATTCAGCTACTTTTGAAATGCATTTGACAGACCCACAGGAGCATGATTTTAGAATGCCTACTATAAGCAAAAACTGGTACAGTCATCACATATTGAAAATTTTACTGTTTCATCTCAAATTGAAAAGCATGTAGCAGGCCTACAAGACAAAAATATGAACACGAAAGCACAAAAAACAGCCAAATATGATACTGAATTACAACTAAATATCCGTGAGTGCCCGCCTGATTTTAGTAGTCCTACAGTTCAAACATAGCATGCAACAACTTCAAGAACGACAGAAGAGGTTCAGCATTCCTAAAGTTACTAAGAGCTTGTTTCTGAAAAGACAGACTTTGTTCCTACATGTATGCCTTCAGTAGCACTTTTGAATGGTCATAGTTTGATTCAAGCTTGAATCAAGCTTATTTTTTACAGTTGTATCCTGCCTTGTATGTGACAAGCTTGTTACAAGCTTGCAGCAACCTTGCATCAAGCTTTCCTGGCAAGCTTGCTGCAGGCTTGTCGTGTGGAGACTAGTTAGCTTGATTCAAGCTTATGGCTCAATGTAACAAGCTTGCTGCAAGCTTGCAGCCTTGCCATGGCAAGCTTGATTCAAGCTTGTATCAAGCTGATTTTGCTATTAGGGTACCTACAACAAACCATTAAGATCATATGAAAATGTAGGCCTGCACTCAATATAGTTGTCGCAGTCACTGATGGAGGAATTACGTCCATACCCTAAAGCTGAGCCAAGGAAGTCTAGTACAGCTGGGCGTAAGCCAGGAAGAACTAGAGTTTTGACTGATACTCCTGAAAAAAATTTAATTGAAGTTGCAAATATGAAGAAGGTGAATAAGTTAATGTTGAAACGAGGACCCGTAACATCTGCACCAGCTCTACCTAGTAAATGCAACTCTACTACAAAGAAAAGAAAAACCAAACAACTTCCTGTATCAAGTTCTGATGATGACGATTATGCCTCCCTATTATCAAGTGATGACAGTGACACAAGCATTTATTCGGCAGTACCAAAATTAAGAAGAGTCATTGAAATAAGATGCAATTTTTAAGGATAACTCACCAATTCAGAAAGACAAATGGGTGCTTGTTAAATTAAAAAAAAAAAAAAGACCCTGAAGTATTACGTTGCCATAATCACATGTGCTGAATATGACTACCTTACCATTAAATTTACTAGAAGGGTAAAAACACTTCCACACTTGTCTGGCCTCAAGAACTAGATGTGTGTGAAGTGGCAACTAGCGACATTGCAGTTGTACTTCCAAATCCAGTAACAGGCAGACGAGGAGGACTTACAATTCCGATTTCATTTACAGGATTCAATGTTTATTAGCTCTTTCAAAACATGTTAGTTATGCACAATTGAATAAATGAGACTGTTGTGTTAAGTTAGGACAAAAATAGCGTGTACAAATGTTTAACCATTTTATGATGTACGATGTACGCAGACATGTTGGCAACTCACATATTCTTCCCACATTATTTTATTTGTGGCATATTGTATAGCATATTTATCCAATTTTTTAAATTGTAGAACAGTATACTTAACATAATACAAGTTTTTATATAATGCTAACATATGGCCCAAGGTACATGTAAAACTGACCCAAGGTACACACCATGTTGTATCTCGGGTAACATGCAGCAATGTTTTTAAATTGCCACATTTGCATTAAAATGTACTGTCATTATTGTAGAAAAAATATTACATGCAGAGTAACCAATGTACTTCATATCGTAAATAAATCATAACTTCAGGAATTAAATTTACACTTTTTATTTATTTTATATTTTTTAAGATATCCTGCACAAGGTTCAAGGGTCTCCCCTATCTTACTCAAAATTGTTGATAGATTTTCAACACTAACAATTCAAGTTTTGAATTTGTTACGCGTAATGCATGCATGGTAAGTACAAACACCACAAAGACATAAAACGACAAATTGATTTTATTTACTATGATTAGATACGTACATTTGTTTGGAAGCAACAATGTGTTTCTCGCAGCTATCAAAAATTTAAACATTCCACGTAAAATTATTATGTACGATATCAAGCTAGTGCTGACCCTCTTGGACTTTACTATTTGTGACTACTTCTGTACCAGAGTTTGGCGTTCTCTTGCTTTGAAAGTGGTTGTTAAATGTTTTCACTATGAATTGTACATCAGTTTTTATGTGAACTGGAAACTTGAACAACTCTAGAGCAAAGAGACTTGTTATTGTAAATGAAATTACTGCAAGCATGAAAATGTTAGTGTAACGATATCTTATTTGTGGGTAGATAATGAAGTTATACAGATGGCGAGTTAGATGTTCTCGCTGTTGCACTTTCTGACGCAGGTTATCATGGGTGGGACAAGGCAGGTACACTCGACACAGCTGTCCTCCTGGGCTAGCTTCTCTCCAACATTCATCTGCAGGGAGCCATGTGTACACTTCTCTGCACCTACAACACACACATATATCAAAGTACACATACGGCAGTAAAGAGAGGTCTCGTGAGATAATGTTTATCTTGTGGTCTTCAAATGTTCACAACCTGCATGACAAGTTTCATATAATTTTTGTTTACTGTTTCCTCATATGTCATATAAGTTATAGTGCACGTACGCACGTACTACATTTTAACACAGACTACTATTGTGCAGCACTGTATTGATTCTCTGCAGCTGCAGTTTCACAGAAGTTCTAGAAGTTATGTTTCCATGTACCAATGTGGTTCACGACAGAATTTAGTTACCATTATCTCAGAAATATGAGTATATTTTATACTTTATAAACTTTGCATTTCATGCACATTTGGTTCAAAACAGTATGTCATTCTGCAACGTGCATGAGATGTAAAGTGTTTGACTGCACTGGAAAATACAAACTACACAAATGTTATGTTGTGTCACAAACTGTGACATGATACGAAACAGATTCCCAGGTCGGTACGAAAAACAGGCTATGAAGAGTAATCGGTGACACAGAAAATGTACAGGATCCCTCAAAATGAAGAAATCTCACAGGAAAGACATAAAAACTAGAACCAGTGATTAAACGACCAACGTGTATGGAAATGATTTTGAAAGACAGCAAAGGCAGCAAAGATGGCTGTTTTCTCTCATGTTCAATTACATTAATGGCTGGATTGCCAGACTGTGAAAAACTACAGCCCCGAAGAAGCAGTAACACCAAAACATCGATTTATGCTAGTCATGTTACCTAACCATAAATATATAAAGGTCCACAATCTGTGCAGTACGAAGAGGAAATCGCAAAAACACGGCTTCTTTTTCCCCATCCGTTGTGCACTCAACTGAAATGTTTTCAAAATAAATAAAATTAATTTTTGTGAGATGGTTATTGCAAGGTTAAATTAAAATAGCCGTTTGGCGTCTACCAGAGCTGTCAACAAATTCTGAAACAACGAAGAATATATTGCTGTAGATGTGAGTGTGAAATTGTTTCGAATGTAGTTGGAGACCTATTCTTGCATTAAATATTATGTAAAATATTACACACAAAATCCCAGCATCAGTAATATATTGAGCTAGGCGTAGCATAATGCAGCAATGGAAAGAGAGTGGAGGAAACAGCAGAAGCATGCCAAAAATTCCTTGCATCAAGTAGTGGAAATTCAAAATAAGACTATATATTTTATACATTTATTAAATCTTTAATGCAACGGCGGGAGCGATTCATAATTTAATTTAAATTGCTTATATTGTTCGCATCGTGTTTATTTTTTCTCTAATTTGAACACTAAACTTTCGATGTGTCTTTGGTATGTCTACTGCTTTCTCACCAGTACTGTACTACTAGCTGGCAAAGATTTATGATAATATGGAAATTTTCTTTGGAATTTAAAAATATCGAGCCTGTTCTATGTAAAATAATATACAGAATCTCTCGAACAGGATGACTATGAGATGATCGAAAGCTGCTTTAGTAAGTTATTAGAAGCTTCAAAACTATACTCCTATAACAGATTGAACGCCTCAAGCTGAAATTTGCCCTACCTATGCTAATCTCATGACATTTTAAGCCCCATAGAGCCAAAATATGTGTTAATTCGTATATACTTTTTATACATAAGTCATGCATATTATTTTACATAGAAAACGCTTAATATTTTTAAATTCAGAAGAAAAAACCCATATTAACTGGAATCTTTACCAGCAAGTAGTACAGTAATTTGCTCGGCGAGAAACACAATGAACTTCCAAGAAAGAAATGTGATGTTCTTTTTACAAAATTTTCTCGCCAACGTTCCATGTGAATGAAGTACCTGCAGTACCCTTAGAGCAACTTCAGAGGCATTAGTTCACTTAGCATTGTTAACAAGAGGGGACAGAATAACCTTGTTTACTTTGAGTGGGGCTTCATGGGACCGCACCCACATGAGGGCTTGCACCACAAGAACGACTGCACCACAAAAACATAAATAACACAACAAAAATAAACCTTATCTTTAATTAGACTAAAGTGAAAATGTTTTTCTGAAAATAGTGTGGTACAAGCATGCCATGTTACCTACATAAATGAAAATACTATTTTGCTCCATAATGTAATTTTATAAAAAAAATTGTATGACGAGCCTAGACAAGGTGTGGGTTGTTTCGCACGACAGATTCAGCCTAAGGGTATGCAAATCGTAATACAACTCTTTGCAGGATATTGCGATTGGCCTATGCAAGATAGTCTTACGATAGTAGCAGTAGTTCTGAACAGTATGAGGGCAGAATCATAAGGGTTTTGAAACAGAAACTCAAACGATTATACATATATTTCACAACCAAACGTACACTAAAAATGATTCTCTACAAGAAACTGATGACTACGCCGCAAAATAAAATACTGTAAAAACCACATTAAGGGCGCATCGTACCACAATTTTCATCACATGTATTTATTTTTATATTCGTACCTGTTATTTATTTTCTTATATTAGACACAAAATGGGACACAATTTTCCCTTTTATAAATTTTTTTTATCTCGCATAGTTTTTGAGTAATGGCTCGTTAAAGCAAAAATTTGCATGTTTCAGTTTTAAGGACGACTCTAAAACCAGCTCACTTACCAAACTGAAAAAAAGTTCACAGTGAATAACGATGTTGTAGGCTACAAATACAGCTATGTTAAACCACAAAGTAAAATATTTGTGTATTTTTTAAAAAAATTATTGAATTCGTAAAAAATTTCTTTTAAATGTTAGCAATTTTATTTAAATACAAAATATGTTTATTCTTTGATTTTATGTACGTGACATTGTAGCCTGTGATGTATTTATCCATATTTATCCACTGTGAATTTTTTTTTCAGTTTGGTATGTGAGTTGGTTTTAGTGTGGTCCTTAAAACTGAAACATGCACATTTTGACTTCAACAAGCCATTACGCGTCAACCACGAGAGATAAAAAATTTCATAAGAGCCAAATATTGTCATATTTTGTGTCTAAAATAAGAAAAAAATATCTGGTACAAATAAAAAATAAAAACATGGTGATGAAAATGATGTACATCGCGCCCTTACGGCCATGCCTCTTTCTATTGCATTCGAGCTAATAATTTTTTTAAGACTAAAAGCGAGAGTAGATATCAGAAATCTGTTTGGCAGTTTTGTATAAAATAGTTTCCACCGCATTGAATAATTTTTTTGAAGACGGTAAATACTACGGTTTTAGCAAATTATGTAACTAACGCAATTTTAGTTAATTTACTTATTAGTCGAAACCGTAGAATTTATTGTAATGAAAGAATTAACTATACGGCAAAACCATTTTTAACAAAACAGCCAAACCGATTTCTGATACGTGCTCTGGTTAAGCTTAAAACTTAAATTTTTCGCAAAAACAGTTGAAACAGTTGAATGAGTCGATAAGTTTACGGAACTCGTGTTCCCTTTTATAAACTTCGATAAGCTACAGCTACGTGCGTCCTGAAGACATTAGAATGTAGGCTATGTTAAGGCCATGCTCTTTAGTTTCTATAGTGCTTTTGCAATAATAATTTTTTTTTTTTTAAGTTTAAACAAGAGCAGATATCAAAAATACGTCTGGCAGTTTTGTTTAAAATGGTTTACGCTGTGATAGCTAATTGACTTCTCAACCGAACCCGTATAGTTATTTAACTATACGGGTTCGGTTGAGAAGTCAATTAACCAAGATTTCGTTAATTACATAATTAGATAAAACTATATTATTTACTGCCTTGAAAAAATCAGCCAACATGGAGAAGACGATTTTAAACCAAACTGTCAGACAAACTTTTGATATCAGCTCTCGTTAAAAAAACTAATGTCGCTAAAAATGTAGAAACTAGAGAGCATTGCCTTAATAAGCAGATGTGTTCAGCTGGCGATGCACATTTTTTCCACAACGTAGAATTTATTGATATACTAATTATATTTTTAAGAACACTATAAAATGATTCATGGACGTAAGAATACTCACTTGTACGTGTCTCTGCACTTTCCTCAGGTGCAACTATCCGTGCTTGGTCTCCATCTTCAGCTGAAAAGTAAATGAGTTTCTGTGTTATTATTTACTTTGACACGTGCTGTCAACTACTCAGAATAATTTTTAATGACGTGTTAACACTACTGAATGTTGTGATGTTAAATTTTCCAAGAAATTATAAGTAACTCAGGTGTTTTTATTACGCAGTTATGTTGATTGTAAGATAGACGAGTTGTTATCTTTCATTAGAACTAGTGCTGGATATAAATACTGAATATATTATGTGCTGTAACTTACTACCAAGACCAATACATCTTATAAAGTATGACTCAGAGTGGTGCATATAAAATATCAATTCTTATATAGAATGCACAGCAAACAGTGCTTCAGATACTCACGACAACGAAAATCAAGAGGACAGCAGCCCCCTACGTAATAAATGGGTGTGCATCCGTTCCGGATCCTATCGTCTGCGTGTAGCTCAGTGCCACAGAATATTTTCTTACACCACGGCTCCTTAATCGTGCCTACAAGGGATCAAAGTACAGCATCAGATTATGTGATTTTTTGTATTTCTTTAATTGTTACAGACACATTGGTAGTTTTTAACAATAATACTAGAGTCTGGCGAAATCAGCCTACTATCTGAATGTTCCATACTGTGGTAATTTCTCTTTATTCAGAGAGACCTATTGTAGGGTGCCAGTTGCCTACGCACTTGTTCCATGCTGAGGCAAAAATTCCCAGACCAGACTTACATTGGGCAGAGTCCCAAAGAAGATCCTCTGTTTCTTAATTATATGAGTTCTGTCCCAGATAATCAAGCATCACTGTATATCAAAGAAAGTGCCATCGTAGATGTCAGGATGGAGCTTAGCATCATCACATATCTTATGAATAACAGCACCCACATACAAGGTTGTTAGTACTAAGACAGGCACAAACACAAGTATCTTGCAAGAGATGGTGAACACTCGTGGCTTGCCGGGTTCACTGTCCCAGAACTGACAGTGTTGCCACCAACTGTAGAATGGCCCTCACTTCCCTGCCAGTGAGGCAGTAGGGCAGTATGGCAACTCGGAGAGAGAGTGGAAGAAACTGACTACAGGCGGTTCGGCATAAAGTGAGCACTCAATAAAGCCCCGCTAAAGATCTATTTTCATCCAGATTGTATCTTTCCTCGAGTAACAGCTAAAGACGGGAAACGTCTAACCTTTCTGGACACGTCACTTGATGTTTGCGCACGTGGATTCGGTAGGAAGCTGTATCGTTTGAGAAACATAGTTTATTAATAATATAAAATACAAGTATGTTGATTTCAGTTGATCTTATTTTTGTATTGTTATATTTATGTAGGAAGATATACAACACTATATTAGGTTAATTGCTGCCCACTATACAAGCAGTGAGGAAATTATTGTAAAAATTGAATCACACTCAGTAGTGGGTAGTGATACTTTTCAAAGGTTACATTTTTACTGCTCACTTTATCCCGAGCGACCTATATGTACATATTATGTCTGAGGGTATAATGCCAGTTGTAAGGAGTCAATGTACCGCCAATTTGATTTCTGAAAGATTGTGGCGTCGATCTCCTTCAGTATCTTGTAACTGACATAAACAAGTCCAGCCAAGTCAATGAGGATAACAGTATTGGCGGCGAAGGTGCTTCTTGGTCAGGAGCCGAGTAAAGTTAATGCATTGGGAAATGCAATGGGTGTAATTAAGACCCGCAAATCTTGATTACTAACTCTCACTTGAGATCTCAACCTTATATTCAACTTATCTCTAGTTCATACGAAACCCGAGTGTAACAACTTTAATTTACAGGAAAACTTCAGGGATCTGTAATTCTCATTTATCTTTAAAGTTTAATGTTTTTTTTTTTCATTTTTGAATAAGTTTTATTGTATAAATGTCAAGTTTAATTGATTTTACTAGATAAAACCAATGTAATATTACTGAGATTTTATTAAAATATTCCCTTCATAGTCAATGATATTTTTACAGAATACCTATTAAATTATGTGAACACTAGCTTTTCAACGGCCTCGCTAGCGTGATTCTAAAAAAAAAAAAAAAAATGAGAGTTTTTGTCAATGAGTACCAACCATCTGTGCAGTAATAAGAGAAAACAACAGAAACACTATAACAAACTTGCATGTAATAAAATGTGAACTGTGTGATGAACACATTAAACAGTTAATTCATTTATTGTTATAATAGCTGGTATCCGTGAATTCGTTCTCTGGGTTTTATATTTAATGAAATATTATTTCTAAAACAAAAATGTATGAAATGTGTATAATGGCCTACAAGTTATTTTAATGTGTATTAAGAACAGTTTCAGAAACATTTCGAAAAAGAAGATTGTTTCACTAAATTTTTGGCCCCTAAACTATTTTTTGCCACCCCTCCCCCTCTCCAGCCCGTCAATATTTCCAGGATAAAAAGTAGCCTATGATAATCTCCGGCCATAAAACTATTTCTATGAACAACATGAAGTTGTTCCGTTGCTCAATTTCTGCATGAAAGATACGTATCCCGCTCGGCGCTTCTACCCCGCTTCGCCCCTTTTCAACCCACATCACACAATAACTTTTTTGCAGAAAAATTTTGTGGCCACACTCAAAAACTCCACAAAGTTTGATTTTAGCCTACTTAATTTTTGGGTACCCCTTTCTGCCCATATATGTATGCTTACCTCTCTGCCCTCCCTTTCTCAAACCGTGCATTTTTCCTGGATAAAAGTAGCCTGTGGTACTCTCCGGCCCAATATATAAGTTTTTTGCCTTTTTCGGCTGCTAGGTAATAAACTTTAAGGATTTCAAGAATATCTGAAATGGTTATACAGGCAAACGTGTACTTTGAATGACATTCTTAAGCAGACATCACTCACTCAACATTGGGCAGTTTTCAAATAAACGTCCACCTTCCAACGCATACACGTAGGTGGCCTGGACAGGTAGCCACCGTAAGACGGCAATTTTGCATGTGTATACGTTAAGTTATTTATGTACTTAGTTCAAACACTTAATTATTTTAGAAAGAATTGCACAGCGTAATACAATTATTACAGTTCTACAATGTGGTAAATTCACGGATTATTTCTCAGTAATTATACTGTAACCCTCCTCGCCCAAATTAAACACTTGTTATAAGGGCGTGAAAGACTAACAACTTCTCTCCCCGCCAACCAATGCTACACATTCTCATCTCTATAACTTCTGTTACTTGGCCAAAGACGTGAACATGAATCGAAGCGATGTGAAAGTGGCAGATGGGGGAATACTCCAAACTGAGAGATTTGGTGTTGGTTGCAGTGATTTAGGCCATGTCATAGACGTTATAAAACATTTCATGGAAATTATTTTCATTTCAGCGGAATGTATGGAACAAGTATGCGCTGGTGATTTTGAGTGTGGTTAAGTTGTTGGTTGCCGTTTTAGTAAGCAATAAATTGTCGCCATTTCCACTCCACTAAAATATTTGCAGCGTACAAATAGGAAAGTGGAGGTGGAAATGGAAAATCTTTACCGCAAAAAAAAAATAAAAATAACACTTTTAAGCAGGCTACATATGTTGACGAACACGGACCGTAGAGTTTTATAGAAAGTGTTACGGCAACATTGAGTGTGAGAGATATTTTGGTCAGCGCTTAACATCTAGGTCTTTAGCGCTGGTAAAGCCGCGTCTCCACCAGCCGAACATGCTCGGCGAACAGTGTTGGCGAACACGATAAACGGACAAACATTAAATAAAAGTTCGCCGAACACGTTCATCGAACAATTTCAGACCAACAAATCAGTGTTCGGTCTGAATAGACGCAGTGCACTAGTTTTGAGTTAAACAGTGATGAGTGCGCCCCAGCAGCGTCGAC
>PNEQ01079950.1:0-28697 GCA_003012365.1 Medauroidea extradentata | reverse complement strand
TATATATATATATATATATATATATATATATATATATATATATATATATATATATATATATATATATATATATATATATAATTTTAATGAAACATGGTCACAACACTCCAACATTGGGAAGTCACGCAAAGTTATAGTAACCTACTTGCTCATGTTATAAAATGTTTGTTTATTGAACAAAATTTTCATTTTAACTAATTTGTGTTTTAAGCAAGCAAGATATAATATAAAAAAATACAGTTGCAACAGGAGCACCTTTTTCGTTACACAGGTAACATTACAAAAAAAAAAAACCTTCAAATGTAGAGAAAACCTGATAAAATTAGTTGTATTTAATTAGAGGGTAGCCACCTCTGCTATTTTCCAAAGGGTGGAAGGTATAGGTCATTAGGGATAAAGTGAGCACTAAAAACTTAACCTTTGAAAAATATCACTAGCCGCGACTGCGTATAATTTAACATTAACTATAGTTGTCTTACTGTCTGTATGGTTGGCAGCGAAGTTACTCAGTATATTTCCATGTATTTTCCTATTTAAATACAAGAACATAGAAACAAACGCAACCGAAATTGACATTACTGTATTTTATATTATTAATATATATATTTTAAAATAAACTTTATCGATTCATACAGACTGCACAATTTATCTTACATGCGCAAACATAGAGTGAGTTGTCCAGAGAGGTTAGACATGCCCGTTGTTAGCCGTTACGCGCGGAAAGATACGAGTTGGCTGGAAATAGAACTTTAGCGGGGCTATTTCTAGTTCTCACTTTATCCCGAACCACCTATATCAAGCACCATATGCTGTTGGTTTGAATATCCCAATAACATTAAGCAATGATAACAATATTGTTTTTGTATGTGGCGTAGTTTCCCATATTTTGGGAAAATACGGTTTTGAACGTTTATTTTTAACTTGTCATAAAGCCCTTAATATTGAGTTTAGGTGAACAGCGAACAACATGTTTTCGTCTTGCTTTAACCTGTGTAAACATCGGAAGGTATTTTTCGGGACATTCTGTATTTGATACTAAATGGGCCGAGTGCTGTCACCGCACCGCAAGAACGTTACTCGCGTGGCGGCCGCTGGGATAGCCCTACCGGCCAAGTGGGTGAGTGTAGTGTGCCTGCGACGGTAGCGTAACTTCAAGGTAGGCCTACGGTAATTAAAAGAACCAGAATGTTTCTGATTCACATGTGACTTACAGTATGTCACTACAGGCAAACAACGTCCGCAGTACGTATTTTCGCGTAAAATATTAAGTTTTCCACGTAACATTCCTACGGTCATGAATGGCGCTTCCGTCACGCAAACCACGAACGGTTATGGCTTTCAGTACTGGTACTTCATTACATTGGGAGGGGCGACAGGGGCGCCATTGTATTTTTAAATTTAAATAATGCTAACTTAAACACGTAAAACTTATGTTTTATTATTAAAGTATCTAATTTATACATGCTTAATTAATAAAAAAGATGCAACAAGGTCACTGTCGTCGAAAAACAAAATCTTGCCCCCCCCCCCCCCAGAAAAATCTGAAATGACGCCCCTGAGGGGCGAGGCAATTGTTTTTAATACCAGTACAGCATTTTGAGTAGTGTCGTACTATGACTACTCACATGTACGTTTTATGTTACTTGTCGATAATGTACCGTACTTTAGAAATAAAGTACGAGTAACTTTCCTTTGTAATTTAATTCATTTCGTTTCCGCTTTAATGACGTACTGTAACTGGAATTAACATAGTCTTGTATCATATCAGAATCAACTCGGGGCAGATTATCACTTTGTGCTTTTAAAAAAAGCCCATTTCTTCCCGCAAGTTCAACAAACATATCGTTTAGCCTCTATCTGCCATGCGCGCAGCCGGAGCGCGGATGCGGATACTAAGGTGTGACGTCAGACCAGTGAGAAAGCGTTTCGCGGTCACGTGATAACGCCCGGCTAAATTACTGTTTTTAATCTCAAATAACTCAATTCCTACCGATTTTCACGGGATAAAAAGTCAATAGTTACATTTATATGTGCATAAAACAGCATCTCGAGCAGTTCTAGACATTTCTATGAAATGTGAATGTTCCCCATTAGAGATGATGGCTTATATCGGGAAAACTTGACTGTTTGCTGGATTTCAATGCACGTTCAGCTTACCAGAAGATTACTGGCTTTCGCTTGGACTTGGAGCTGTTGCCCTATTTGACTGAGCCTACGAGAATACCGAAATTGTAATATTTGATGCCTGTTGTTGGTCGACAGACAGCTACGATGTGGCAGACATCAGGCAATCATATGTTGCAAGAAACTACAGTCTTTTCAAGGGTATGTTGACACAAAACATGTTCGCGATATACCCTCATCTATAGTCATAATATAATAACTATAACTATAAGTAATTGTATAGGCCTATAGCAAAAGAGTTTTGTGCGAACGTACCCTTCAAAACGCTGTAGTTTCTTGCAACATATGGTTGGGTGATGTACGTTTGATACACCGCAGCTGTATGCAGACCAACAACAGGCATCAAATATTAAAATAGCGGGATTTTAACTGGCCCAGTCAAATAGGGAAACAGCTCCAAATACAAGCTTAAGATTCCACTATACCCTAGATGTGCACATTATTGGTTTTACGCAGTAATATTTGTTTTGGAGCATAAGTTAAAATGGTTTTAGATACAACCAATTTAATGTGTACATACATAAAATTTTTGCGCTAAATTTGCTTTACACGTTAAATTCAATATGTAAACAGTGTGAGAAAATAGAGTGTAGTGTTTTTTTTCTCTTACTGTTTACGAATTGCATTTTGCAAGTAGTCCAAATGTAGCGCAAACATGTTAAAGAACACGCACATAAAATTGGTTCTTCCTGAACATTTTTTATTTATACTGTAAAACATATTATGACTTGAAAACATAGAACTGGCACATCAAGGGTATAGTGGAATCTTAAGCCAGTAATCTCCTGGCAGGCTGAACGTATGTTGAAACCTAGCAAACAGTCAAGTTTTCCCTCGATAAACCTTCATCTCTAACTTTAATTAAGAGACCCTAGCATTTCACGGGTCTATAAACTTGGACTCAACATTCGTGTGTACACGCTGTCCTTGGATACTTGTCATCTGATCGCTGATCCAGATAGAAGTCTGTTGTATGTGTGACAGGATAGCGCGGGGGCCAGTGCGTCTTCACATTCTTCTGCTATTGCCTCTGATGCCTCGAAATTAATTTCAATAAACAATGAACCAACTTCGAAAGTCACAGATAATCGTCAATTCAAGGTAAGGTAAGGTAAGGTAAGGCAATTGATAGGGACCCTTGTTTTTCGCGAAAAGAATTTTGCCTCACTTTGGTTCCGTGCCTGACGTGCACATCTGCAGTTCTGCTTCGCGGTCAGCGATTGGATATTTTAACTGTCACGAGCCTTGAGATTCTACCGGCAAATCACAGACGTATGGTGTTGCAGTTTATGTAATTGGCTCAGTCAAAAGAGATACGGCTCTTCACACAGACACGCTGCCAATAACCATGAAGTAGAATGGCAGATTTACACGTAAGGCACTGAAACAAACTGGGGCAAAATTCTTTTCGCGAAAAAAACAGGGTCCCTAGCAATTGAGCTTTACGTCTCGGCGACAGCGAGGTCATTAGAAACTGGGACACACAATTTTATGCAATGTCAGGAGCTGGAAGAAGAGTCGGCCATGTCTTGTGTTAAGAGTGTTCAAGTGCGATAAAATCATATTTTTATATCTTCATGAAATTGTGTTCATTTTGTAGACGATACTTGTGAGTACAGTTTCCTCTTACAAAATAATTTTAGCTTTCATAGTTTTCTCATAACGGTGCGACAAAGTCAAAATTTGCTTGTTCTACTGCCATGCAAATAGTGAAAACCAACTTACCTACGTAAATAAAATAATTCACTGTGATATAAGATCCCATGAGCTATGCAGTAAAGTATTTAAAATACCATAATGCAATATTTTGATATTTTTTAAAAAATTGCAAAAATACAGGAAAAAAGTTGAACATTCAGCAATTTTTTTTAAAATACAAAAATAGTTCACGAGATTTTTTAAAAAAATGTTTTATTACGTAGCCCGTGGCTTGTTATTTCACTGTGAATAATTTCATTTACATAAGTCAATTGGTTTTCACTATTTGCATGGCAGCAGAACATGCTAATTTTGACTTTGACGCAACGTTATGAGAAAACTATGCGAGTTAAAATTGTTTCGTAAGAGGAAACTGTGCTCACAAGTATCGTCTAGAAAACTAACACTATTTCATATAAATATAAAATTATTATTTTATCGCACTTGAACACCCTTAAGGGACCATCACAGCATTCGCCTGGAGTGATTTCGGGAAATCATGGAAAACTGAAATCGGGATGGCCAAAACCGGGGATCGAACCCGAATCCTCCCGAATGAGATTCGAACGTGTTACCGTTGCGCCAGCTCGCTCTATTGGTACAGTCAACCATATGTCAGTTTGTATACAGCGAAACAACCTTGTATGTGATCCAACAAGATGTTTGTTATCAAAACAAGATATTAAATGCTTCAAATACTGGCTTAGTTGTTGTAACAGAGTGTACTCTTAATAGGACTAAACCCTCTTGTTGAAAGAAAGAAATCTGCAATGCAACAAATATTTTGTTGATTCCAAGTTTTACACTCTTACTAGGCCATATTTGAACGCACGTACGGTTAACGATACCAAATATGTTTCTCTGTAAACTCAGACAGTAACTTCTCAAATGAACTCGAGAAAATTCTGGAACTCTTATTGTAACATTAAAAATAGGATGGGTGACATTTTTCCGTGACGGGAAAAAAACTCATTAAGTCCTGTAGTTAAGTAATTATATGAAAAGTAATTTACGAGGGATATAACAAAGCAGGCCTACTGAAAGCAATGATTTATATAAATTAAACCAGACACTTCATATGCTAATTTCAAATTTTACAACAAATGTAATTACGGGTTTGAAATAATTATTTCGTCATGTTAATGCATGCGAACTGAATAAATTCACAGGTATAAATCAGGCGAATGATTAATAGTACGTAACGATTATAATTGCAACGCATATTATCGCTAGGTTTTATTTAATCAGTGGACAAAATACCGATTGCAATAATAACCAGAGAATAACATTTAATAAAACGTAAATCTAAACGAAAAAAGTAGGATTGACTCAAATTAAAAAAAATAATAAACCAGTATATAATATAGGTAAGACACTAAATACATTTAGCTGTGTTAGTCGATAATTGAAATCACAGCAAAATAATTTTTCCCCGTAGGAAATATAACAATTCATTCTTCAAATTTCCACATCTGATCGCGTAAGGGTAAAAAGAGCTAGACAAACTTTGCATAGTTATTTACTAAATACAGAAATGTGTTGAATTAAAAAAATATATTATTTATATTCTAGTCTTACGTCGTTTAAACATAGTTAGCTTAGCCACCTTGACAAACAAAGTTTCAGAACATGTAGACTATAGTTACATTTCAAAATCAGAACTTATTATTTTGGAAGAAAATTATATAAATTAAATCTGAAAAAGTAAATTGTCAAGAAACAATTTACTGTCTTAAGTCATCTTTAAGTATATTTGGAAAAGTTTATACAAAAAAAATTCGAGTGGATGAAGTTTAACTTATTAAATAATTAAATTTAACTCATTGGGTTACATATGTAAGCCTATGCGGTGTCTTGAAAAAGTAAATGTCATAAAAAAAGTGTATGAGTGCAGTACTGAATCCGTGATCAACTGGATATTTCGAGTAAAGTGTGATATTATTATGAAAAAAATATATATTTTAAATTGATTGTAACTGGTCTACTGAATAACGGGAAAAAATTACCACCGTGAATTATTTGGAGTTAAGCAAGAATTTAACAATGAATTTATGTTGAACGACTGTCTATAGTGTGAATAGTAACTTTTTTTAATGCGTTGTAAACAATTTAATTTAGTTAAAAAACCATATTAAAAAAAGTAAAATTACAAAAATTGTGAAAATTATAAGAAATTACTTATTAGGCCTATCTGCACGTTCTGAAGTAATTTCCCGTAAATTACCTGTAATTTGTTATATCGTTAAGAAAAAACGTTTTCGCTAGTTGTACCCAAATAAAATTCTTCTAGGTTACAAACCACTACAGTGGTCAGACCCCACAGGTCTTATTACCATTCGCACGCCAAGTACAAGGACTTGCTACATCTACAACTTCACACAGACACAAATATTGTTGTGCTGAATTAAAAATTGAAGGTAAACCACGATTCTTAGATACATATGAGCAATTTTTGCTTTACCATTGTCACCGAATCCCGTAAAAGAAACCACGTTTAAAACTGAGAGAAAGAAAGAGAGAGAGAGATCGCGTGAGGAAGATAAATGATGTTTATAATGTCTAGAGATGATGTTTTACCGCGGGAAAACTATCCTGTTTGCTGGGTTTCAACGCTCGTTCAGCTTTTGAAAAGATTACTAGCTTTTGCTTGTACGTGGATCTGTTACCCTATTTGACTGAACCAATAATAATTCCACTATTGTAATATTTGATGCCAATTAATTGGTCCGTAGGCAGATACTATGTGTCAGCCGAATTTCATCCAATCATACATGGCACAAGAAACTACAGTGTTTTCAAGGGTATGCTGGCACAAACATTTTTTTTTGCGATATACCAATATTACTTAATTATTCGTTGCCACCGCGTTGACACACATCACACAGTGAATAAACACTACACCAGAATACTAATTATTGCAGAATAGTTACAAATTTGTCATCTACAAGCGTATGGTTTTACGTTTATCACGCTTACGTATGTGGCCGCATATGTCTATGTATTTTGTGCGTTCTATGTCTACCCGATTTGGCGCATAACCCATCACCCTAACCTTTAGGCGCAAAAAACTGAACTGGCGTGCAATCTCCTCGCAGATAACTCATGTCGATGAGACATGTAGGGATGACCCTATTTATTTAGACGTAACATTAATTTATAATATAGACCCTACACTGAAAAAAAGTATATTTGTAGGTACCATACTTGTGTTAAAATAGGGACAACAAAACAGTTTGGTTGTTGGTACTACCATACATGTTCCTTAAACAGTCTGTTTTGTAGAAGTTACCATATATTGTGTAAAAGCAACAAGGCTCTTTGATTCTTCTACAAAACAGATTGTTGTATGAACTGTCTGGAGTAGTACCAACAACCAAACTGTTTTGTTGTCCCGATTTTAACACAAGTATGGTACCTACAACTATGCTTTTTTTTTTTTTTTTTTTTCAGTGTAAGCCTATTTTAAACTCACTGAACCAATATTATCACACAAAAAATTTACTTTCCGAGGAAAAAGTTTTGAATACTGGAGAACCTTAAATGGATATACATGGGTAACGTTATTCCTAAACAGCCATCACTAGAGATAATGGTTTATCACGAAAAAAAAAATTTTTTTTTGCCAACGTACCTTTGAAAACACTGTAGGCTAGTTTCTTTGACACGTGTGATTGGGCGATATACATCTGACACAACCTTGCTGTCTGTAGACCAGTAATAGGCATCAAATAATACAATAGCGGTATTCTTATCGGTTCAGCCGTATAAGGTAACAACTCAACGTACAAGCGAAAGCCAGTAATCTTTTGGTAAGCTGAACGAGTGTTAGAACCCAGTTTTCCCGCGATAAACCGTCATCTCGAGACATCACTCAATCGTGTTGAGCAGTTTAGAGTTAACTTCTATCGACGGAAACTCTGCACACAGTCTGGGTAGTCGGCTCCCTTGAAGTATACACAAAGAAAAAAAAAAGTGAAATGACTGAAAAATAACTATACTTGCTGGCGCAGTTTCCTTATGACCCAGGATGTAAGTACAAAACAAACAAACGCTTGTAGGTAACTATGTGGTTTTTTATTGCGTGTTATAATTTATCGTTGCCAGACACAGAATTTGCATGGTACAGAGCAAATATGGAAACACTACACACTTTGCGCGTAGGAGCGTTGAGGTTCTGGGTAATGAATGTTATCATCGCCCTTATTTCTGTGCCTTGCGCGCGTCTAAAAACAGCTTCCGTGCCCTTGTACTCCAAAGACAGTAAAGGCAACAGCTTGGAGGGCATTACGAGTGGGAAGAGAGACGCATAAATCAAAGAGTGAATGTAAAAAAAAGTCATGGTCGTGGGCCGGTCCGTAGCAGCAGAAACAGGTATGTTTTACGAGCACAAGACGGCGTCTTTTTACGACGCATTTGACGGTTTTATTTTACCACATCTCGGCGGCCGTAACCTTGAGAATGACGGTAGCTGGCATTTACCTTGAAAACCAGATAATCACACGTCATACATCATACTTTGAGTTGAGGATATGTCGACGTGTAAATACACTTCTGTGGCGGTGCTTCCATGGCATTGTACCAGGACAGGCGAGGAATTATAACCTCTCTTTCATAAAACTTAAGTAAAAACAGATAGCTAATTAAGAAACAATTTTTTTTATTATTTTGTAATACGGGTTTTAATGCAAGACATTTTAGTCATAATATATAACACATATGCCCATTTCACATTTTGTACTGTAAATTTTGCCTTGCATTGTTCCACATATCAAAAAATATTAACAGTTATTGGCCGTAAATAGCTGTCTAATTTTATCAAAGTTATACGAAATAATGTAGGCCGATTCGTACATTCAACTAACCATACGCTCGCATCAAACAGTCCCAACCAGCACTTGAGGGGAACTGAAGAGCCAATCAAATACAAGGACACTTCCGACGTTAAATACGATAAAAATAATGCTCCTCGACAATCAGTTTTCAATTAAAAAAAAAAAAAATACTATTTACGTCGCATCACTCTGTACTGCTGACAGTATACGAAACCATCTAAAACTCAATAATCCGTCTCTTTTATCCTATTACACTCTTGCATTTTGATAGGGAACATAATACCTCAATTAATACTATTTTATTACACTCTTTAGGTACAATATTAAGGTTAAAAAATATTTTCAGGTCTCTGGTATCGTTACACGCGCCTAAAAATTAAATTCAAACCTGAATTTAAAATGAAATAATACAAGTAACGAAAAGTTTGTCACATCGAAAATATAATTGCTGCGTCGTATTTCATGTTCGTGCTCGTCTGAACGTCATAGTTTGTTTGGCGACATAGCCGACTGAATATTCTGCGTATAAGCCGCAAAATCTTGCTTGACAATATAACGATATCTATTTAATGTTCGAAGCCGAGACATATAAATTATAAATTTTTTTCTGTTTAAAACGGACCTTCAGATAAATTGTACTAAAGCTTACTATTACATCAACTAAATCTGAAAGGCCGTTATTCACTCAAGTTGTACTTTAACAATACATTACTATTGGATGAAGCAATTACATTTTGTAATTTAGTAATTAGCAATATAATGTATAATAAGTTGTAAATGTGTGGAGTGTTTGAATTAAGCACGCTTCGTTATATACTAAAATCTAAATACCAAAAAACTTAAATTAGTAATTCTGTTTCTAATGGGGCCATGGTCGCAAATTCAAAAAGTTTCATGCAAACGTATAAACATTTACATCTTATTTCTGATATTACCCGGACTCATCAAGTGAAATTTTTTTTGGACAAAATTTTCAAATGCTACGAAGCTTCGAGCTGAAATGCTCTTCTATTCATAGCTCGACAAAGGAGTCGAAAGGAGGCGCATACAACCCATTATTCTACACGTGAGGAAGAGTTTGAGGAATTTTAAAAACTATAATAAAAGAAGACAGTGGAGCTTTACCCGACAACCACTCTGGCTTCCTTTTGTGCGCGTGATCCAGTCGAAAATGCAGGCCCGCCAACAAAGCGAGCAGCTAGATGCTTCCCCCGCAAGAATCTGCCAACCGACTGAGGTTTTACTTATGAATTTTTAAGGAGTCTCCTTTCTTTATCTCGCGTCCCCGCTTTTGTCGGAGGAGCGCACGTCTTTCACACAGCAGTCGAGTAGTTTTGAAGGGAGGAAGCCTGGTTTGTGGCACGGTTTTCACCGTCATCTTCTATTCACCTGCACAGTGACTTCACCATAGCTATGGTTAATTTTACTACAGGTTAGGAAACTCAGTGTTGTTAGTTTGGCAAGGGAAATATTCTGCCGCTAGTTGCGCTGCTACGGATTCACGAATGCAGTTTAAGGCTCGGTTTCAGTTGCCGTATTGATTTTTATTATTTTTCGCTTTTTTTTTTTTTTTTTTTTTTTTTTTTTTTTTTTTTTTTTTTTTTTTTTTTTTTTTTTTTTTTTCTTCGAAATCTAAGAATAAAAATGCTAAATATGCGATTATACCTCAAATTATATTTACATTTCGCTACAGTACAGACCTTGAGATCTAGCTGTTAACAAATAATTACGCCGCAATGTGTGTGGCAAATTTTTTTTTATGTTCATAATTTTCCCAACAAATTGTGATCTGACTATACATTACTAGCTCTATTGCCATGCTTGTATAGTATCTCAATGTAAATAGAATTTTCAGTATAGTCACCGATTTAACAGTTTTCTTCTCAGTATATCAAATAAGCAAAAAATAATAAAATTCAATATGGCGACTGAAATTTCAGACTTAAGGGAGCGGTATAGCGCAATTTTCATCACCATTTTTAAAATTTTTTATTTGTGCCAGATATTTTTTTTCTTATTTTAGACACAAAATGTGACTAAATTTGGCTATTATGAAATTTTTTTTATCTCTCATAGTTTTCGCGTAATGGCTTGTTAAAGTCATACTTTGCACGTTTCCGTTTTACGGACTACACTAAAACCAACTGATATACCAAATCCAAAAATATCACAATGGATAAAGACATTGCGGGCTACAATGTCATTTTCCTAAAAATAAAGAATAAAAATTATTTGTATCTTTAAAAAATGCTGAAACTTAAAATTGAGACCGGTTGTTCTCGCAAAACAATGCTCTAAGTTGAAATATAGCATTTAATAAATCGTGCTTGTTTTGGTATCCCATGCAACCTCGTGGGCTAAGTCAGTTAAATTATTTTTCATCTTCTAATTGTGCTGTAACACCAGATAAGCGTCATCTAAAAAAATTCAACTATTTGATCGCTTACGTAAATATTCAAACAATATAATCTAACTAAAGTAATCTAATAACTTCTAAAAACGACTTGCACATATGTTAAATTGGTTTCATGTTGCAGCTTATAATAGGCGGACCAATCACAATCATTACCTATGATATTTAAAGTAATGGCCAAAATGCCCTTCACTCAATATTTTTGAATTATCACTCTCTGAGAACAACAAGTTAGATTCTTACGTTCAATAAAAATAATCGTCTATAAAACGACGGGAAACAGAACATTTAACGATGCAGATATACATTTTTTCACTGATTTTGATATTTCTATGATTAAACATTGATATGGTTAAGAAACCCATCAGCCTGTAGCTTCATCTTTCAGCCAAACATCTATCATATGTATGTGCATTCCTTAGATGAAGTGGCCCATCCTGCGAAAGGGAAATCTTCATCGTAAAGGCAGTGTAAATTGTTTCATGAATCAGAAGTTAATTAATTTTCATAACAAGCGAAAAAGTTTTGATTATCTTTATTTTTATGGTTCATTAAACCCTCCACTATGCGCTAGAAAGAGCAAATTTCTTTTAAACTCATTAACTTCCTTTTATCTCCGGTTATATGAAAAGAATAAGAATGTTGCGAACTTTCCTCGTAACCGTACACAATATTTCTACCGGTAACGTTTCTGTTGGCGTAAAAATGGCATATCGACCACTTATCCCACACGCGTCCGTACAGTATAAGTTTGCCTGATTTTGACATTTCTCTTCTGAGAAACATGCTCCACAGGTCCATTGTTTCGACCTTTCAAACCATCTTGCCTTCCTTAAAAAGAATGGTGTCTAAATGTTTGCTCAAAGACACTTTTAAAGGCAACAGGGTGGAACTGCCAGGCATGTTTCTCAGAAGATAAATGACAAAATCAGGCAAATTTGTACTGATCAGACTATAGTTGGAATGTCGCAACTGCCGCATACATTATTAATTCTACCAGTCCTATTTTTCTACAAATTAAATGTATATGACGGATTCATCTAGCTTTTGATTAACACTGCTGACGTACCATTTAATGAAAAACATTAATGATTTATTTTTTGTTTTCTAGACACATTAGTTATTCTCTGATATCAGACAACTTCTAGCAGTTATAAAACAATAAACAAAGAAAAAACATTATTAGGCGTTGTCAAGGAACTTACGACATACAGACAATTCTGAAAAGAAATATAAGATAAAACAAAAATTACAATAAAACAATAACAACACATATCAATTCCGGAATGGAATACAGTCGTCGTATGAAGAAAGACGACAAAATAAAAAATAGAACAATGAAGTAAAACAACAAAACCAGGTGTATGAAAAATAGCGACAAATTGTACGAACGTTTAAAACTTCTCGTCTGGCGTCTGCTATTGGCCAACAATTTCTTGGCTCGCTCTGGAGAAAACTATCTGCCAATAACAAACATTCACTGGCAGAGCCAGCAAAGAACTTCAGTGGTGTAACACGTGCATTGCATTCGGGTGAACCTTCTTTCGAATCCCGACAATGCCATCTTGTTTGCTGTTTATTAGGGTTATCCGAGTTTCCGAACTCACTCCAGGCCACGGTCGTAGAAGAACAGGTCTGGACACTCGCCTATCTAACAATGTATTTTGCTTGAACCCCTTGTTGTTTGTCTGTAGTTCGTCAAGTTACCGAGAATGTCGTACTTTTTGGCGCTGTTTCCCGGGCGTTCGGACTCAAATCCCGCCTACTTTTTTTCCATTGTTAAATTTATAAAGTAAATAAAGATTGCTGGAGCCTTTTCTTAAATTTGTGAGCGAAGGAAGTATTTCATAAATTGATAAAAAAAAATACGTTTTGATAAATTGCTTATCTTAGTGGGGAGGAAGTGGGCGGAGTTTGAGTCCAACCGCCCTAACATCAGCGCCACAATAACACAATATTCTCGGTAACTTGGTGAACTACAGCCAAACAACAAGGGGGTCAGATATCCAGGCGAGTGTCCACACCTGTTCTTCTACGACTGAGCTCCAGGCTAACGTCGGGACGACACCTTACGAGGGCTGCCTGAGTTAACGTATATAGCGCGTTCGAGGCATAGAAGTGCGGAAACGATAAGGACGACACAGCACGAGCATCGCACCTCTCCCTAAACAAAAAGTCACTGAACAGGCGTGCAGTATTCTCCTCGACAACCCGCCTCTATCAGGCAGACAGTAGCTACCCTATAATTTCACGACGTAGTACTAACGGCGAATGTGTACTGTATACGTCTACACCCCTTTAAACGATTGTGAGTCAAGATTACCATACCTAAACAAAGGACAACAAAAACATTTATTTTCGTTACTTCCGACAGCGTAAAAATAAAATTTACTGATACATACATGAACAACCTGTAATGGGTAGAGACGTGTGAAACGTTCTCCGAATTATATTCTTAAGCAGGTATCACTTGCGCACGTTAAGCAGTTTTCGAATAATCTTTTAACTTCCGAAGCTTGCACGACGCTCGCCGGCCTGGCCATTCGGTCCCCTTAATGCAGGGCCTGGCCGATTCCCTTTACACAGATTACCTCTACTAAGACCAAGACGAAGTCGAAGGCACTTAAAATACCCAATAAATAAACAGGTTGACCTACCGTCTGTAACGCTACGAAGAAGGAACATTACATAGTAAAATAACCAAAATCCAGTGAAATTACAAATTCTGCTCCAGCAGGTAAAATGCATTGATATTTTAGTTTACCATCAAATACATAATGTAAACAGTTCTTCACAGTAAATATAAATTATTTGATACTGTTCAACGTTTATAACAGCAACCAAAAAGTTTTCAAGGAACATACGTTTGTTGTTACTTAACTTATATTTTAAAAGGTTTCTCTGAGAATACTTTTGTTTTCTTTGTAACAAAGGAAAAAAATATTTTTTATTGTTGGGTTTGTATTAATAAAACTACATTTAGACCTATCATAAGTTTTTATTGGCAACACGAATTTTTGTAGCCATTGCCGTATACAAACAATTCTTTGCTGCAAATATACCGTGTCTTTCGAGTGTATCGACATCAAATTCTTGTAGGAAAGTTACGTATGCATATAAAAGAATACTTCAGTTTCCGCATATTTACTACATATGTGTGTATGTGCCACTCTTCGTTACACGCGTACTTGGGAACAGTTCACCATTGAGATAAATTAAGATAAATGGCAACAAGAAGTGTATTCTTTAATTTATTCAAATTAATTAAAATTTGAGGTTTATTTTCAGGTAGCATTACACCCACAGGGGCGTGGCTAGACATTTATTACGGGAAAAAGAGGGGGGGCAGGGGAGACGTTTTTGTTGCAATGTACTACAGAGGACGTCCAGAAGCAAACGTGTAATGAGAACACCACGCGAATCCTGCGCTGAATTGGATACGAAAGTGTAAGTGGCAAAATTATGTTCTATGACATTTTACATACACATTGTGGCAACATAACACTGTAGTTAGTCCTCTCTTGCGCTCCACATATATCTTACTTATCTTACTACTACTGTTCTGACCCACATATTATGGGCGCAGGTTCATATCCCGTGCAGTCCAAACATTATTCTACGTTTACTTGACGTAACATACATAAAATAATACCTGGACGTGGAGCGCAAGAGGGGACTATCTCCGCGCAGTGTTGCCATATTGTGCATATAAAATGTCGTTAAAAATTTTTGTCACTTATATCTTCGTCTTCAATTTAACCCAGGATTATCGTGGTGTGATTATTGTGCGTTTTTTTCTGGAAAGCGTCTATATATACACAGCACTACATCAAGACACACGCGGACACAGAATAATCATTTATTTTGTTTGCTTGGAATTATTTCAGTTATGTCACTAACAGATGATTAGTCAATTCTTAATAAAATTTGGGGTAGTTCGGGGGATACGTATCCAGACCCCCCACCCTCGCTTCGCAACTGTTCACCTTAATTAATTTAAAATACATCTTAGACTTAAATTTTTGTACTCAGTGATCACAAAAATATAAACACCACCAGTTCTGACACATCTTCTATATTCAAAGGAACCACTGTGCCAAACATAATGCGAGGGTGTGTCTCGCCTCAGTCGTGAACATAAAACATGGCGGCTGTGTTGGAAGTGTTTTTGCGTCGTTATTATCGCATTTCTCTCCGTCTCGTACAACCCACGTCGCTGGCACTATTGTGTCGGTTGTCCGTCCCCCTCACACCCCCCTCAACGTCCCTTCGTAACGCTCGCCTCAGTTGGAGGGTCCTCGACCCAGGACGAACCAACCCCCTCCCGCGAACCCTTCCGCGTAGTCTAATGACTAATTAGTCAATTACGAGGCTATTATTCACGCTAACTTGACCCCGGGAATAATTTAACCTTCACTATGCGAGATGGTAGAAGGACGGGATAAGGGGTGCGGCATCATCGTCTTACATCAGACACCTGTGATCCTTCACGGCCTAGCGCCGCCCTGGGCGCCACCTTCTCGGGTCGGAATTAAGACAGTTACCGGCCAACTTTGAAGCGCCACCTAGGCGGGAAACACCTCCATCGCTGAGATACTTCCAACAACTATACAGGGTGCCCAGAAACTACCTCACAAGTACGGACCCTTGTTTTTCGCGAAAAGAATTTTGCCTCACTTTGTTTCAATGCCTTACGTGCACATCTGCAGTTCTGCTTCGTGGTCAGCGATTGGATATTTTAACTGTCACGAACCTTGGCATTCTACTGGTAAATCACAGACGTATGTTGTTGCAGGAACGTTATTGTAATTGGCTCAGTCGAATGAGATACGGCTCTTCACATTAGACACGCTACCAATAACCATGAAGCATAATCGCAGATGTGTACGTAATATACTGAAACTAAGTGCGACAAAATTATTTTCGCGAAAAACAGGGCTCCCTACTCATAAGCACACAACGCCAATGATGGGCTAAATTGAAGACGACAGTGTAAATGGCAAAATGTTAAACTACGTCATTTTACGTGCACGATGTTGCATCACTGCACTGACACAGTCCCCCTCTTGCGATCCACGTCCAGGTATTACTATACTTATGTCACGTCAAATAAACGTATAACCATGTTTGGACTGCTCGGGATTTGAACCCACGCCCGTAATATGCAGGTCAGGAGAGTAGTATAGTCTGTCTCATGAAATAATCCCATTTTTGGACAGTTGTTAGCATCGTTTTCACATCTTTTTTCAGTGGGAAAAGCAATGAGTTCCTCTATCACACAGGTGATCTCTGAACAAACGAACAAACTAAGCTGACTGGTAAATTATGCAGTATATCAACATGAAAGGTATTTTCCTGTAGCTCTATGCACGCATGGTAATCTTCAGAACTGTAAAAAACTTACAAATATTACCTAATATAGACTTATATATTGCACAATTGGACAGTCAGCCGAGTGTGCGTTTGCACAAACCAAATGAGGCAGAGGCAAAGAACAAATCTTACATGGAAACTGCTTTAAAAATAAATGCCAACACAACTGTCAAAAAAATGAAACTATTTCGTGAGACAGACTGTAGTAAGATATATGTGGAGCGCAAGAGGGAACTAACTACACATTGGGCACGAAAAATGTCATTTTCTCACTGACATTTTCGTGTTCAATTCAGCTCAGGATTCGCGTGGTGTGCTTATTTTGCAGTTTTTTTCTGGACATCCTGTATACTCTGTGAGTGTTCGTTAACGACGTAGTTTATGACGTCACTACGAGCTTGGCACCTGTGGCGAATGGTCCCGTCAATTTCGTCCCTGTTTTTTCCTCTTATTATTAACTAGAGATTAGAGAAACA
Source organism: Medauroidea extradentata (assembly GCA_003012365.1). NCBI lineage: Eukaryota > Metazoa > Arthropoda > Insecta > Phasmatodea > Phasmatidae > Medauroidea > Medauroidea extradentata. The sequence goes on along the minus strand of PNEQ01079950.1, from coordinate 11,721 downwards.
TAGAGGTTTATAACGACATGTTCTACGGCGAATGGTGCGAGGAATCGAAAATGAAGATGTTAAGAGACCACCCGCCACATTGAAACGTGAAGAAAGATGGGTTGTCCAACCATAACCTAATTTTTCAAATCACCTACACGAACAGTTGATTACACTCCGCCATATTGTTACGTGAATAAACAAAGTCAGTTCGACTCAGCATTGGCTGCTAATGCTCCATCTGTATTTTTCTCTTACCTTTGTTGTTAACTAATGCATTGTATTTATATTACCTCAAATAGAAATAAATATATTATATATCCCTCACCTTAGCGAACTGTCGTGACTACGCTTCAATCTGAGAAGACTATAGCTTCATTGAAACCACACTGTTAACACTACGTCTCGTAATGCTCTTCAATGTAACATACCGCCATATTTAAATATCCGCTCGTTTGCTGTTACATCTATTGGAATGTGGCGCAAACTCGTAAACGTAAAATATTGCACTTCGCTTTCCAGCCTAAATAAAATAAAATACCTTTCATGCACAACTTCGACATCTCTGATCCATGATTATTCGCAAAGTTGCTTTGCTCAGACACGTACGTCTCTCGTTTGACTGCGCCAATCAAAATAAAGTTATTGTTGTCCCAAACGTCTGTGACTTGCCCCTAGAACCCCAAGACAAGAGAAAGAGATAGATAGAGAGAGAACAAGAAAGAGAGTAAAACATGACCATGAAACAAAACTGCAGACATGCACGAAAAACATTGACGCCAAAGGACGACTTGAAGTACACGCCCCCTGACGTCACCGCAGGGGACAAGTATTGTGGGAAACAAAGCTCGTCTACAAACATGCTAATTTGTTAGTTGGTAATTGCAGAAAGCAAAAATGTTGCGCATTCATAGATTTGCACGCAAGGGTAAAAAATAGCAGTTTCAATTTCATGGTTAAGATACGCAAATACATAAGATTAATGTTTACCTGAAAAAAAAAAAAACGGCAAATTCCAAACAAATAATCAATTTTCTTGACGTACATCGCATCCGGGACATGTGAAGCCAAACAGCTAAATGAAGGTTATGTTCGGCTGCGGTATCCATGGAGATAGGAATTGTATCCCACACCTGACTGAAGCTCCGCCTCTTTTCAAGTCGCCCAATGGTGCATAAATATTTTCGCCATAAATACGTGGCTCTAGCTATGAAGTAAGAATCAAAGACGTAATACACTTTATACCTGTCAGGCTAATCACTACGCTATCTTAGGAGGCATGAAGATCTTCAGGTGAAAAGTTATGCTAACGGGTTATTTTTTCACCGTAACTGACTTCCGATTTAAAAAAATGGTATCTTTGATTAAGACGGGCACATTTTTCTGCCAAGGAACCATCAGAATGCGGTTGCTTACGCTTATATTCCGTGCCTAACGACCACATTAAAAGCCCACTCCCTGGAACTGGAAGTTCTAACTCCAGGTGCTTTGTGCGTGTAAACTTCCTTGATCCTCATACTCCAGTACCTGCTCGTTACTCGCGTTTGTGTGGCAACGTAGTGGTTATTTTAACATGCAAATTAAGCTTAAACTCGCTTGTCCTTACTTGTAGGCTGCATATTCCTAAGTGGTACCCAAATAACTTCTTACGCAAACAACCCTATAAATAAGAGTCTAAATAATGACGTCTTGAATGTAAGCCAGCCCATGCTACTACACAAATAATTATTAGAGATACTAATATTTTGTGAAAGGAATTTCGCAGTAATTTGTGCCAATGCCTCTCGAACACATCTGCAGCTCATCTTAACTCATTATTGGCGGATTGTCTTTGTTCAGAGCTGTCGCTAGTTTTGATGTGCCGATCAGAATAAGGTTACTGCGACAACACAGACCTACGATAACGCAGATTAAACCCCAATACTCCCACGAGTTCCAAACTTCCAATAATTGACCAGGAAGAGGAGCTGCAGATCTGCACCTAAGAGGCTGCGTCACCTATTTTGTTAATAATAAAAGTGTTCACTTAACAACTGAAGGATGTGGCGAATAAGCGGCGATGTTCCCTTATAGGAACATTACATTTTATTATAAGGTGCGTATTATAGGATGAAATCAGAAGGGGAAAAAAAAACCCAGACACAAAACACATATGAAAATTAGAAGAAGGAAAAAAAAAAAAACAATTCCAAGGGAATTTCTAATTTTCGTATTTTTGTCTTCTTCGTACTTTGTCATTTAACACAAGTTTGATCAGCAAAAGATGAGCAATGGCGTATGTCAATATGTCAACAAACCGAGTTATTTAGTGTAGATTATTTGGTGAGAGAGAATTTTTATCTTAAAATTTAAATTAGCTCAATTATTTCATAGTTTCGCTTTAATTTTTAGAATACAATGTACGTAATGAAAGGTAAAGTAATTACCTACGTCTCTATTAGAATATTTTCAATTAAATCTTGTCAAAATTGTATTCAGCTGACGAACAGTAGTCCTACCAATAATCTACTTCGGCAGATTTCTCATCCATCAGCTGTGGCGTGTGGTGAGCAGTTACAAGGTAAGCTGGTGTTTGCTCAGTGCTGTACAATCTCGGTGAACTCAGCAGGAAACATGTGAGCACAGTACAACTGGGTCTAACAGGACATTATACACACAGTTTGACGTCCACTGCACAGCTACGTCTGAGAGGATGGCGTGTACGCGAGGAGGGGAGGTAAACAAGTACAGTTGTGAACAAACGCAGCTTAGCTTGCAACACAGTCACCACATTAAGCGCCATTTGTGACTGTAATAAGACACTGAACTACTAGTTCATTTGAGAAACACTATTACTTCAATGACTATCCCTGTACAAAATTATAACACCCACAGCTCATTTTGGTAGGAAATTGACTTACTTACTTACTTTACTTCTCAATGACCAATTCAATTAACGTGTACAGGAGTTTGAAATTTAACTACTTCTCAAATGAATTCGCAAAATTTAAGGGTGTCTAATGATAAACCATATGCCACTTTTACCGTCGTCTAATCATAACACGTTACACTGTTATGGGAAATACGCTGGCATGAAGGATTCATGCCATTTCCCAGTATCTCTTACTACTCATGTTCCAATACTGTTTTAAAAATCGTTCGCTTATTTTGCGTCGCGAGTTAATAATCTTGTATCTGCATTCATACCTCTATACGCGTGAATTTTAGTTCATAATTCATAGATATCAAGTTGGCCATGAGATACGGCTAGCATCAAAAACCGAGAGAGGAAATAATAATGTGATTACAAACGTGTGCTTGTTAGCAGAGATGCACTTCATGCTCATATTTTACATGGGTAAAAAATGTACTTTTTAAAGTTTGTAACTCAATCTATACTAAATAAAACACTGATTGCATTCTATCGCAGTGATTTAAAATGTAGTTGCTCTATACTTTTAAAATAAAGTTCGATGCTGCTACAAGTAACAGCGTTCATACTAAACAGAACAGACAAAACGAAGTTATGTTATGCTTTACATAAAAAAGAACATCGCGTTTGGTTTCATGGCAACAAATTATGAAGTAAGTTTCAATTAATTACCGCTAAGAATCCAGATAAATTATGAAAACATTTTTATTTGAAACTTAATCTCAAAATTACACGTTCAGCTGACAAGAGTACTGAGAACTGCTAATGAATTATCCTTCATTAGTGAGCTATTAGACACTTCATAACAGCAGTGTTATACTATTTTATTTTATAAGAATGGCTACAGACTTCGAGAAAAGTAAAAACTGCAAAGGAAAATACGTCCGATATCCTTACACTGTATTTTCTTATAACGTATTCCCTCATAAGAAATAATGTAAACTGCAGTAAACATTCCACTGATCTTGTAATATCTTCCGACAGCACGTGCACTAAAAGTAGAGGCACTGTAAAATGGCGGGAAAAGGTTAACTATTTGCTCGGCTTCAATATGCTATGTATAACACAGAAGGTTTAGTATCGATATTGGTTATTGTTTTATTTAATGAGAGAATGTTAGACAATTATAACGTATTTTCAGTTTTTGAGCCATTACACTTATTCATATTGTATTACTCTTCGACAAAGCACATGGTATATTCTTGATAAACTGCTTGATATAAATAATAATATAATATTTCATTAATTTCTACTGCAGACACACCGCAAGAGAATTATGGGTTAACTTTCAAGAATTCATTGGCAATGATTCTGCATGGCAAATAAATGAAAGATTTTATTATGTATGTCAAGCAATTGATCAAGAATATATCCTATGCTTTGTCAGAGAGAAACTTTTGATAATACAATATGAATAAATGTTACGGCTAAAAAATACGAGATAAATGGTTAACACTCCTCCTTAAGACGGCCGCCTACCTCACGCTTCAAATGGTTTGCAGCGTGTTCGTAAACAGGTTAATTTCTGCGAAAATATTCCACGTATGCTCACTGTGCCAACGTATAAAAAGAAAACAAACTTCAGGCAAGGTTGGAACTTCATTTTTTTGACGCCACGGCCTTTAAAAACACTGTTTCTAAGCCCTTAAACATACCTAAAAACTGTCTTTTCAGACTTCCGTAATTCAAAATGTATTAATCGGATGTATGTGAAACTCAGATTGCCACTTGCACTGAACTTTGCTACATACTTTCCCCCAATAAAATTATATGGTCACCGCTTAGTGTCCCATAGTAAAAACCGTTCAGCGGGAACCTTGCACCCTAGTTCAGCGCTTGGCTCGTTGAGGCGACGCGGCATCTGATGCGCGCTTCAAGGTCGACCTTTACAGCTCCGTCGCTTTTGAGCTTCTCACGCGCGGGTAGGCGGCGCCCTTAAGCACAGTTCCTCGCTGCAACAAGCCTAAGAACTGTACAGCTTTAAATGCAGAACGTGTGCGATTTGTCCCAAAAAATATTCACACGCGTCACAAATTACATCGTAATATCAGGATAAACATACAGTTTATTGGAGACTACATTGCCTCAAGGCTCAATTTCAGTCGCCATATTGCATTATTTTCTTTTTTGTGTTAATGAAATTCTGAGAAGAACAATGCAGCATTTACGATTATAGTGCGAATTCTGTTTACATTGCGCTGCGGTACAAACGTGGCAGTTGAACTTTCAGACGACAATCAGACAAAAAATTTGGTTTTATATTCTTAATTGGTCTGACTGACTGCAACTCAAATATACGTTAAAAAATCAACGGCCAAGTCTGTACTATAGCGTGAGATAAATCGAATTTGCACTATAATCGTACGTGGAACTTTTTCTTCTCAGAATACCATAAAAAAGAAAAAGAAAATAATCCATTATTTTCGTGATTTTCCAGTCTCTCTCATTATAGAATGTTCTGTAAACTTACCATGTCACTCCTGCGGGCGGGGTAGCACACACTACACAGTTATTCCGTGCCGAGAGGTAAAAAAAAAAATCCCACTGATTCTCGAAAGAGCAGGTTTCACCCAGAGAAGGAACGGAACGATTCACAAGTCGTTACCGCGCACCAGATGCGAGAACACTAAGGTCGAGAAATCTAAAGGGTGTGGGTGGGTCAGCTATGGGAGGGGGGCATCCGGACACAGGGGTGTCAGGGATGAAGGAGGGGAAGGGGTGTCCCAAGCTCAGGGAGGCTATCTGCCCGGTTCGCGGTCGGCTAGCCACTGTCACGTGATGCGTGATCGCGTCTACTATCCGACCTCCCCCTTCCATCACAAGATCCACCCCCCCAGCGGGTCGAGCAGGCCACGCCCCCTATATCGCATATCACAGCTTGCGTAGCGCACGCCTGCCTGCGCTATCTCTCCAGGGACGTCCATCCGCGCCGGTCTACGCGAAACCTCGATTATAGGCGGTTCGCGATATACTCAGCAATTTTGAAGTCCATTCTATATAAAGCAAAAATTAAAATGTATTATTTATAGTGACCTCATACGTCAACTTTTTAGTCCGGTACAATCTAGACTCGGGGCCGCTGTGGTCGAGGGGTCAGACCTCTCGCCTCCTACCAAGGCGATCCGGGTTCGATTCCCGGCGGGGTCAGTCCCCGGTTATTCGCATGTGGGAATCGTGCCGGACGATGCCGTTGGTCGGCGGGTTATCTCGAGGATCATCCGTTTCCCTCGCCCTTTCCTTCCTGCACAGCTCCATACTCACCTCATGTCACTCCTCACCAGCGCTGAAAATCTCGGTGTTATTCTTTGTTTCCTTTGTTTATTGTATTAAAATGGCAGGAAACTTAAAATTATCTAAACAGAAAAAAGTGAATAGGATTTCAAAAGTGCTCGCTTTACCCTGAACCACCTACAGTTCGCACCCGTACGTCGGAAATGCGTTAAATCCGCACTACACTCATTGATTAAGTATGAGCGAATGCAGGGGGTAAATATTGGGCTGGCTGCTCGACAAGTGAAACATGTCTGTCGCCCGTCCGGCCCGAAGAATGGATGAGGTGAGGTGATATGAGCGTGGAGCAACGACGGAATGACAAAGCCGGGGGAAACCCGGAGTTCCTCGAGAAAACCGGCCGATCAACGGCAACGTTCGCCACGTTTCCCGCGTGCGAAAAATCCAGGCCCGGATAAACCGGGGATCGAACCCGGGTCGCCTGGGAGGCGAGGAGTCTAACCCCTCGACCACCGCAGCCCCACATCGTTAACACACGCCCGTAATAAAAATATAGAACCACTTGTTTTTGGTGAAAACAACTTTTCACTATCTCGTTTCAGTGCCTTACGCGTACATCCACATCTCTACATTAAGGTGACTGCTTGCCCAGCCGCCGAACGGTGCTCAGAACTTCGGCCGTCAACGTACGTGAGTGATGTCAGCTTAGGTATATCATTCAAAGATTGATATACACACGTGTGTACACCTATTTCAGGTCTTCCATTCATCTTTAAAGTTTATTTTCTTGCCAACTAAAAGGGCGTAAAATGGGTATTAGTGCGGTTCTTTTTTGGCATAATAATCTTGGTTAAGAATATATTAAAAGGTATATGTGGATACAAAACGCCTTTATATAAAACATTACGTGCTAAAATGAGCGAGTCATCACTGGATGTCTCACGTGAGCGAGTTATCAGCGAGAATACTGCACGTCAATACCCGCCACGCTGGTGTAACGGAACTTCTGCATTTAATTTGACCTACACATTCTCTATAATATTTCATACTTCGTCATGGCAGAGGGAATAGTTTCTTACATTGTATACAGTTGGCATTGCTCGACTAATATTCCTTATACTTCTGGGACCATCCGTTTAAAAACTGACTTTCTTCTTCCGGAAGTTACTAGTCAGAAACTAAGAAATGTAGTGAAGGTGTGACAATTTGGTAACGCTTCACTCTAAAAAAAAGTTTGTAAATTTGTCACACGTGCGTATAGGAGCGCTTAGAAACTCGGTATGGTATAATAGTTTCCCAGACATCCATGGTAGCACTTAAACTTTTTATATAAAACAATCAAATGTATACTGAAGTTACTAGGCTAGTATTGTAACAGTTGTGAAAGTTTGTATATTTACAATGCGAAAGCATGGCAACTGTCCCATACTGTGTTTCGGCTAGTTACTATCTAAACATTTTACGAAGGCATTTTATAGTGTTAAGAATATAATACCTGTGCCATGCAAGACGGGCATTTGTATTGAACTTCCAGCGAAAATTGAATTCAAAGACGGCAGGTACTGATCCCCATCAAGGCTGTGACATTTCATTTATTTCAAACAATTGCAAATAACTCGAATATTTTTTAACCAAATGCTTTGAAAAAAATGCGAGACTGTGTACAATTATATGGTACACAATTTTGCCACATCGTTTTTTTTTTTTAAATAATGTACCCTTTGCTAGCAAAAAATTATGTTGCTTCATCTTGGCTTATTCTGACAACGCTAATACGTGATATTTCAGGGGTAAAATCTAAAAATCCGTTTGGTGTATTGCTATAGAAACATTCAGATACAAACGATGATATATAAGTATTAAAACTGTAAGAATGAATTTTTGATATATGTATTAATTTGCGTTAAGAAAAATATTTTCGAAACCACTGCAAAACTAACGAGAGAGGGCTTTACTGACGTGTACGTAGAGACTAGAAAGATGCACGATGCGCGCACTGTGTCACCCTTAGCTCTTCCAACTTATTCGACTCGAAAGCACAAAATACGTCCACCCAAGCGGACGCCTGGAGGAAATGCTTCGTGGCTTTCCCATACTGGTGTAACGAACTATAATGATTTTTGTCACGACGATTTGACAATTTTTGGTGTGTAATACAGTGCAGAATTATTTCGTAAAGGCTATTTTATTTGTTGCTTAATCACGTACATTTCGCTCGTAAAAATATTTGAACTGATTTACGCTTTTTTCGTAATAAAATCTGTGATATTTTGACAGAAAAATGTTTATCTACTGTAGGATTTAATCCTACGAAAAAATATTTCGGTACCAATAATTATGTGTTAGTGTCAAAACGACGGTAGCGATTCTACGATATCCATATTAGGTTATTTTTTTAACATATCATTATCGAAATCATTGAAAACTACCAGGCATGGTCTAACTGGTCAGTCTGGATATTATTTTTACTCTAAGCGTCTTGGAGTTATACACGTAGGTATCACAGATGTGTGATGACGCAGTAACCTTAGCTGCACACAGCATGAAGACCTGGAAAGACACAAGAGCAATATTCTCTTCACAAAAAAAAAAAAAATAGTTTCTCTACTAATGACACTTGTTACAGCACATAATATTCAGAATTATTAATGCTACCATAAGTGACACAAAGAAACGTTTTTTATTGTTGTTATTGTGCCAGCTCTTAGGGAGAACAGGGATATACAAACAATATCACGTGGAATGATGTCATTGGTTTATAAAACCACTAGCAGTGCTTGAGAAACTGTAATAAGTATGTACGTTAGTTAATATTTAGAAATTCAATTTTCAACGTAACATAAAAACTATCAGAAGTAACACAAGGTAGTATTTTTTTTTTAATTGTTATTGTACCAGCTCTTGGGGGAGTACTGAAATGTAAACGAAGTCATGTGGAATTTCCGACTTTGATTTAAAGAATCACGTACATTTCAAGAAATTCTGTAATTTGGTTGTACCTCGATTATACTGTACATTTAAAAATTGTTAATGCGACGTTATTCACGCATAAATTTCTTAACATATTAAAAGATACGACCTACTAAAATTCAGTGTAATCAATCATCCACCAACCCCGACACCTTGACAATCCAAAGAAAATAATAGTTCGATAGAAATTATGTTTCGTTTACTAATTATTTATTATTTCATTAGGTCTTGGAAGATAATGAATTTTGGTCAGCGCTTAGCAGCGACGTTTTCAACGCTAGTGATGGGTGTTACACGAGGTAAGTATGGAGAAAACGAGACATCCTCGAGAAAACCCACCGACTAGTGGCATCGTTTGTCACGATTCCCACATGTGAAAATCCGGGGACCGACCCCGCAAGGAATCGAACACAGATCGCCTAGGGTGGGAGGTGAGAGCTCTATCCACTGCGCCAACCACGATGCCCTTTTTCCTCCGAAACTGACTTATGTAATAAAATAAATGAACGCACAAATTATAAATGCGTAGCGTATGTTTCACATTTTCATTTAAAGTCAATAAATAAGTTTAAAAAAATCAACGAATTTGTGTCTATTTTGTGTACAGCTTGATATATTTCTTACAATTTTCTATAATAATACAGTGTTGCCATCACTCGGAGTCAGTGAACGTGTAATTACTAGTTACAACAACTCTTGCTCACGTTACTAGCTACATGTTCATGTAACCCTTTTTCATCTTCTAGTAACGATCATTGTTCTCCCAAAATATTGACATCCATGTTTACAGCATCCTGTATATATTCTTACTCTTTTTCAAATTTAGCGCGAGCTAACTAACGTAAATGTCACGATATGCCTACGTAGGGAACACTTTTATCTGACTATCCCGTGAATACTACGCGTTCATTGATATAAAAATCGCCGTACTGTTAGGCAGTCATTCGTGCGTAGGTGTCTTGCGGGTGGCCGAAAATACATTTTGTAGGCGTCCTCGTATTATCTCATGGCAATACGCAAAATTACGTTTTATTTAGAGATGATGGTTAATTGCGAGAAAATTTGACTGTTTTCTAGGTTTCAACACACGTTCAGCTTACCAGGAGATTACTAGCGTCGACTTGTACATGAAGCTGTTTCCCTATTTGACTAAGCCAACAATAATCCCGGTATTGTAACATTTGATGCCTATTATCGGTCTGCAGACAGTTACGTTGTGATAGAAGTATATCATCCAAACATTTGTGTTGGATGCTGTGGCCAATAGGGTTTCGGCTTTATGTCTGGTGTACGAACTCTTCACGTCTCGTGGTAGCCAATGGGAGGAACGATACACAAGCACCAATAGACGGTGCATATGGTTTATGGACAGGTTAAAGGGATGCCAACAGGCGGTGCGTTTGGTTTTGTAGAGGACAAGAAGTGTAGGGGAGTTCTACGACATCGGCAGTTGACAGAACATTTTTAGAGGAGGTGTGCAGAGTGGTTCGTGGTGGAGGAAGTAAGGGAAGAGCTGAAAAAAAGTTCTGTGAAATGACGAGGTCGGAGAAGTGACCTCTTCCACACTGACCATATGATTTAATTGGTGTAAAGTCTGTAGCAAAATTTAGAGTGCGTCTCTATATGACTTTCTAATACATCCAATTTTTACATTTTGAAGAACGGCAGTATGAAAAGGTTGGTTTCAGCCATGTTGGAGGGCTTGCATACAGTGTTTATAATGAGAATGCTGTTTTAACAATGACAGTCTACCCTTGACCGAAGTGTATTCTATTTTCGTACGTTGGCACAATAGGTGCATGTAGCATAGTTTCGTATTAAAAACAAAACGTGTTTACGTACACACTGCAACAACAGTTAGCCTCATGGCGGGATGAACAAAATCTCTCTCCCGCAATCTGGAACACCGGGGAAGCAAACCCGCGCTCGTGCGACGTTATGCCAAGTCACGCGCCGACGTACGGGCGTTGGTTGAATGCGCCAGGGTAAATCGGACAGAAAATCAGCGAGACTCGTTCCAGGACGTGTCCCAGAAGCTCCCGCGGGCGAATCAGAAGTCGGGTGTCAGGTATCGAGCCCGCATCTTCTCCTTCCAGCAAACTTGCTGCTCCCTCCTGCGATTCCACCCCCACAGCCCTCCTCCTGTCTCCCGGAGCCGCCCTGCCAATTTACCGCCGGGGCGTCCCACAAGGAACGGAGGGAGAGCGCAGCGTGGTACGTGCCAGGACTACGTCACGTAACAGCCACGATACAGCGACCTCGTCCGGACGACGCCTGCCGCCCAGCCGCACCAATGAATTCGATTTGCGTAATCGCCTTGGCACGTCCGCTGTCAGGCTACGCGCGAACACACTTCTAATTCCTGTCGCGGCAGCTGGGAGACGCTGACGGCGCGAACACCTTCCCCTTTCTACTCCACTTTGCTAACATTACCCTTAAGGTTGTTCAAGTGGGGAAAAAACATAATTTTATATTTGTATGAAATAGTGTTAGTTTTGTACACATTACTTGAGAGTACATATACCTCTAACGGAAAAAAATTAGCTCATCTAGTTTTCCCGTAATGGCACTTCAAAGTCAAAATTTGCGTATTTTTACTTCATACAAAACTTGAAAACCAGTTAACATAA